>OX359266.1:7389097-7621597 GCA_947179155.2 Hedera helix
GTGTATCAGTGCCAAAATTATCAGCTCCAAGTCTTTCCCAAAAGGCAGGATTATTGACAATGGGTGCCTGTACTTGGGGATAGCTGGAAGGGGTCACAGCAGGGTGCCTCTGTAAAAAGACAGAAAATGTATTATTATTCCACAGTGAATTTGTATCAGATGGTGCAACAAGGCGTAGATAAAGTGACCATCATACTGGAGTGTAGCTCTTTGCACGTTCCGAGTCTTTGGGTTGAGGAAGTTTGTAATAGGCAGACTCGAGCATCTGCAGACTGTATAAATGATCATGCATACCCCCAGAATTCACAGTTGGTCCACCAAGGTTATCACCAATGGCACCAAGGTCAGAAACGCTTCTCCGACCAATAACACCTAGGCCGCCTGAAGACTGATTGGATTGTAGAGGTTGCCCAGGAGAGAGATCGATGTCCCTTGGCATTTGGGCAGGCTCTGTCAAAGACCCAGTTACTCCAGCCTATAGTAGAAATTACAGAAGAGTTCACAATCAATTACCTAAGCAAATAGTTAATATTCCTTTTTCAATTTTTTACAAAAAAAGGACTTTCATGTCATAAAATAATCAAGTAATCAGAAATTCAATAATATTATATATAATACAAAAGGGAAGAAAGAATCCACTATTAAGATCCCAAATTTGCACCTTTCAGTGGTTTCTAGATTAAGACCAAAAATAGGATGTTAGAGACAAGCAGTCAAGGAAACATTGGGACTGATTTAACTACAGAAACTCTCATGAAGAATATTCTATGGGATACTGGAAAACTGATTATTGTGAATGTTGAAATATCTGAAAACTGTTTGGATTCGCCAACCTAAAATTTTGCTGAAAGACCGTACATAAGAAGAAAAATTGTTTGATTTGCTAATTGGGACACTTTTGATGTGTAAAAGCAGAATCAGATAATCTGTAAAAGCAGGTTACCCTTGCTTTTTCAGATTCAGCAAAAATTTGTTTGGATTAAATATGCTATAATCCAGACAACTGATATCTGCTTACTGATTACAAAAAGTGATACTCGGAGTCTGAAAAGCATATAAAACAGGATCATCAAACTACAAAATTCTCGACATGCGGCAAGTGGGATGAAATATTATCCAAATTAGTTCCTTTCAATTGTGAAATAATTGTAGTAGTTGATAAAAAAATCGAGACTAGACACCTGATCCCCACTAAAAATCTCTTGGGCACCTGTTTATGACAAGCAACTATAATCTACCACCAGGCAATTGAACTGTGAAACTCATGTAAAGGAGCCGAGTAAGACATATGATCCCTTAAGCAATAGATTACCATGCATACTTTAATATTTCACAATTGCAAGAGACCAATATACCAGTATTCTAAAAAGTGGCCTAGGCGGCCGCCTAGGCTCTAGGCTCCTCCGGGGCGCCTCGCCTAGGCGGCCAAAAAATACCTCCAGAAAATTAGGCGGGGCTAGGAAGAAAAATTGGGGCTGCAATTTTTTTATATTTTTTTTAATAACTAAGTTACAAAACGACGTCTGAGTGTGAGTATGAGTCCGATAAGGACATTATCTTGGAGGGATATGGCGAAGAAGAGTTAGAGATATAGAGGGATATGGAGATGAGGACTATTAGTTTGTATTTTTGATTATTTGTTTGTGTTTGAACTTCGACATTGGCAATATGGATGTGTTTGAACTTTAAGCAAAGGCTTTTATTATATTTATTATAAATTGTTTTGCTTTATATTATTGTTTTGGTTGGATAAATGTAAGATAAAATATTAAAATTGACTTAAAAATTTTCCGCTTAGGCGCTAAGCCCCCCAACCGTCCGCCTAGCGCCTTTTAGAACATTGCAAAATCTATAATATCTCATATATTGCCAAGAATGAAAAGAAAAGGAACCACACAAAATGGAAATACATAAGTAAAAAAATAATCAGCAAGAACCACTAGTTAAAAAAAGTAAGTTGCGCAAGCTGTGAAACATAATAAAAGAAACTAGAGATATTAAACATACAGGAGTATCTAAAGGATATGAAGCTTTTAGATCATCCTCATTCATGAGATTCTTGACAACACCAGTATTCATAGCAGATTCGGCAGCTGAATCATCAGATAGAGCCTGCTGGTGCTGCAACTCAATTTTTGCAGGGCCAACTTCTGCATTACATAGAAATTATAACATATTAACATGTTTTGATACTGCATAAATATACTAGGCTGCCTTCGATACAATTGAACTTCAACACAATCAAAAGACGGGGGGGGGGGGGGGGGGGGGGGGGGGGGGGGGGGGGGGGTGTAAGTTGAGGATAAACACCAGAAAAACAAATATTACAATATACATTCTAGGTTAAACTACAAATACCTGCATCTTTATGACTAGATGACATCAGTGCCTGTTGAGTGGACTGTTCATGGGTCGAGTTTGCTTGTTGCTGTATGGAGGCAGACATGACAGCATTAAGACCTGGTGCTTGGACTCCAACTCCTAACCCAACTTGAGGCGAGACAGATGAGTTTTGAGAATTGAACTGAAAACAAGATCAAAGGTCATGCAATGAAATTACTTGGCTAATAAAATGTTATGCAACCGGAAGTATAATGATATGAAACATGCATTATTTCTAGACTAATAGGAATAAGGGATAAAATCACCAACAAAAGAAAGGTGTGGTAAAAACAAGACCCCCAGAAAAATAGATGTGGGTCTATCAAGAATATCAAATACATATTCTTCAGCCTTCTGTTCTTCTGGCAGAGCGCAATCTATTGTGCACATTAAATCTGGTAGAGTGCAGTTTATTCTGATTATCAAATCTTAATCTTGATCCTTCTGTTCTTCTGGCAGAATGAAATGTTTCCTGGACCATCTATTGCTTTAGTTGATTTCTTGTTCAAGTTAGCCTTGGAACATGATGTAGTGGTACAGTTTTTTCCTGCTTGTTTAAGCTCCGTTTGAACACGGGTAGCAACCCCTTGTTGCCTCTTTGTATATATTTTCACTTTTGAAAAAAAAAGACCCCCAAAAGACAAAATTATGACATCATCTAATCTGATCTTGTAGGTCAATTACAAATTGGACGAAGTTCATGCAATGGAAGGAGGGTAGATTTGTGAACCATAAGATGAGACATTGTCATGATTAAAACCATTTAAAGTTGAGAACAATATCATACATAAATAAGGGTGATGAATGGGATTATGGGAATATCTACCAAAGTACAATTAGCTTTTTCTATTCTCATGGCCTCAGCTCTAAGTGCATGAAACTTCAAACTATAAGATTGACGGACAAGTTTAAATTCTCAAAGACATCAGCAGACTCTATGCCCCAAAAAGCAAAAAACAAAATAAAGTAAAGCTACCAATTAATTTACTTAGTTCTATTTTTGTAAGGGAAAAACTGCCAATTGATTTAGAGGCAAAAAGATAAGAAAAAACTAAGATCATTAGATACACGCTAAAAAGTGAAAAGAAAAAAACAAGGGGGAGGGGGAGCTCATGAATGTCAGAAAAGCACCTGCTGCTGCAGGAGTGGATTTTGTGGCTGTGACGAGAACTGGTTGTGATTTCCTCCAGCAAGGAGAGGTATGCCAAGCATGGTACTCTGACCCTGTTGTTGCACCTGTTGGAATCGCTGCAAAAACTTCTCCCTCTGATCTGGTGCAATTTCAGTTCTTCCACGAAATTGTCCCTGAATATGCAAATAGATCATTTCCGCAAAACAGAATAACTTACTCCAGGAAAGATAGCAAATCTATAATAAACATATCATCCTTTCCTCAAAGAATAACATTAATCACCAAAGGCATCAAATGGACTGTTCAAGAAAATATATAATAAACTAACAGTAACTCCTTTACTTGCATTGGATAGCACAGCAAAGCCCTTTTTTTTTGTTGCTTCTTTTTAAGAAACAAAGGGTGTGGGTCGTAAATCTCACATATAAGGCATGAAATGAGTTGTCACAACACAGCATCTTCTTTCAAAGAAGATTCTCAAAGGGAAATTGTCCAGCTTTAAATTTGATTGTATTGTAAAGTTGTCTTGGAAAGTGAAGGTTATAATGCAAGGATGGAGGAGCAATTACAAAACAGAATACAAAGGGGAAAATATTAGATTCGAATTACACAAACATGGCTCATGGATGAGTACAAGCACTAGACATTTGAGAAGAAACCATCAAAACTATATATATCGAATATCTAGGCAGACTGAGAGGAGTGCTAGAATCTTTGATCCTGAGCACCCAGAATAGCCTGACAGATACTGGCTAAAGAAATTATATACTTGGTCAAATGCAGACTGCATAATTCCACTCTTTTCCACAAGGCCTCCCAACTTAGAGATATTTCTTCTTGGTTCATTTAGAAAGTGTATGTTTTTTTTAGTATAGTCTGATTGGTGTTGTTACAATTGTTATAGCAGCCACATCGTTGGGTTTCTCCATTTGATGTTTTTGTTATTTGTTCTGGGGAATACCCCTTAGCTACTGTAATAGTCTTTCTTTCTAATATAAATTTTACTTGGAAAAAAAAAATATAAGATCTAGGAAGCATCTGTTTTCATGAAAATTTATGTACAGAACCTAACTTGCAACTTGGTGGAAATTTTCTTGAAACAGGTCATTCAGTAATTTTCCCGATACCAAGTCATCATAATTGCATCTGTATAAATAATATCACAGATATAAACATGTATCTGGAATACAAAGATATGGATGAACACACCATGCACACTAGGATCTGCATGGGCATTTGTTGTGCATATTGAGAACACATCCCCAAAATATATACCTGCTCCCAAGAAGAGGGATTAAATAATCAAATCAGAAGAACAAGGTTCACATACCACTTCATTTTGGTTTTGGAAGGAGCTTCCAGGCCTCCATTGTATACCAGGAACTACAGAAGGGGAAAAGACCCTACCAGCCATAACTGCAGCCTCACCAACATTCCCACTGTCACTCGAATTAATTCCATCATTAGCCTTGGCAGCTTGTGGCAACATAATTCTATTACTCAGCGGGGAGACCATAGGCTGAACCATCCCAGTACTCCCAAGTCTCTCGTCAGCTACTAATATATTTCTCTTTGCCATTTCAGAGGCCGAAGGAACTAATACACCAAGAGCTCCATTGCTAGGAATTGTGCCAACAGAACTAAGAGGATTACTAGTTGATAGTGGGCTGTTTAGACCACCTCTACCAACACCCCTTACTCCAGTTTCAGAAACAGCAGGGGATGATTTATGACCAGGAGAGCTTGCAATATCTTCTTCCTTAGACGAAATAGCTATGTTTATCGGAGATGAAGATACAATAGCACTGGCATTTTCCAAGACCCCTCGAGCGGAAGTCGAACCTGAAAGGATTGCTGAAGCAGTAGACACACCAGGTAAAATATGAGCTGTGGCATTCAGAGTACCAGTTGCATGGCTTTCTGTAGGTGTTGTTGGAGCTGAAGAACCAACAATACAACTTTTAGAAGATGGAGTTTTTGGAACAATATCAGAACTACTGTCCTGTGAAGCCGTCTCCTCAACTTGCTCTTGTACAGAAGAACCCTGCTGGTTTGACGATGTCACAACAACCTAGAAAGGAAGGCACCAAACAGTCTTCATATTACTGTAGGTTCCGTTAAAACATAGACACAAAATACAGGAAATTAAGGACAGGGATATTTTTACAGAGATCACTGATAAAAGCATGCAAGCAAAATATATATTAGGACTGTGAACTAAGTAGCAAGGTCACTTTAAGGAATGAAGCATTACCCTTTCTAAAATTAGTCATCCATAGAATAGCTCTAGATTGCTAGATATGCGTATTTCACACCTCAGCTGAACTACTCAAATCTAATCAGCATAGGCTCCTTTCTTTTAACTTAACTTTATGAAGCCAATCAAAAGACCTCTAAATATTTTATATCACCAACATAAAAAATAACCATCCATATCCGGTCATGAGACAAGAGCTAACGCAGAATAAAAATGAAATTATTATCCAAGCATTTTGTATTCTCAATCCATCAACGAACGAAGATACGGCAAAAGGAGAATGAAAAACATTATGGAAGGTGAGCGAGAGAGTGAGTGTGCGTGCGTATGAGCATGTGAACGTGTGAGTGAGTGCCTCTGCGTGACTGCGTGTGAGTGTGAGTGTGTGTGTGTGTGTGTGTGTGTGTGTGTGTGAGAGAGAGAGAGAGAGAGAGAGAGAGAATAAAAAGTAAGGGCCAAAGGATATCTATATGAAGCACCAGAAATATGAGGTTGCTGATATAGGAAGAACAGATAGTAGTTTAATACATATATTTTAACAGGTAGTAGCTTAATACATATAGTTTACATGGGTGATTTATGAAAGAGACTGTGCGCGGAAGTCAACAGAAAAACAAAACACATTCAGCTTACCATGTACTTATTCACTTCAAAAAATCAAATGATTATCAAGAAGGCCAATTACTAAGAATCGGAATCCTTTCGAGCAAGTAGCGCATCCAGACTTTCAGATAACATTTATGATAGAACAAAGTAAAATGAAATGGTAAACTAAATCTGCCTGATCCAAAATCAGACAAGTATCTGTATTCAATAAACATAACCAACTAACCGCGCGAAAGTTCAATCAACCAAAACCTATATTATAGCTTGAACATAAAAAAAAATTAACTTGAAAAACTCTAGAACCACACTAATGCCAACCACGAAACCAGAAACCTATTCCTATCCAATACCAGCAAAGCAGCTAAAGTAAATAAAAAATAAGGATAGAACACATTTTACACATGAAAAAATGTATTTATTTTCTGTAAATTAACGTTGAAAGAAAGGGGACATGTATTTTTTGTACATGTCAGAAATCATCAGAAGCCCTGCTGTGGCCCTGCAAGAATCTCTAATAATGTAAATACTTCTAAACCAGACACGCTTAGAGCATATGACATCAAAAGATGCCAGAAGTCATCAGAAACTGTCATAACTCCATCGACATCACATGATACTACCAGATTGTAATAAATCCCTAAATTCGAAGGATGCGCCAAATCCAAACTAAAGAAATCTCCAAAAAGTTTCTCTACACTGAAACAATCGCCTCCAAATTAAACCGTCTAGTCTAGATACTGAGAGATAACATACCGGAGGTTGAGCTGAAGATGTCATCAAAGAGGTTTTCAAACTTAAAACAGAACTGGTTGCACCAACACCCTGCGGAAACAGACAAAGGAGACTACTCTTTTATAAACGCATCTTGACATAGAAGAGCACATTTAATGCATCTCTTCATATGATTATGAAGAGACACTCCGAATAGTAAACAGGCTTTCCAGGAGGCCTAAAGTTCAGGTAACAAGCCAAAAGATACCATGAGATACAAGCCTCCCAATGTATTAAATCAGGCAATTAAGCAAATTCACCTTTCATACTAATACACATCGCAAATCATTGCTTATAGCTACTGAAAGATATATGAAGGAAACTCAAAAATTTGGCTTAGACGCATTGATATCGCGTAACATAATGGAGTTCTGGAGATTAATGACAGCATCGTGGAGAATAGAAATGTCATTTTTCTGTATCTCGTACTCGGAATATTTTTTGTACAATACCTAGCCCATTATAACGAGACGTCCCTCGTTTCTAAAGAAACATTCTCTAGCATTCTGCAGTTTATATATATTAAGTCCACATAAGAAACCTAGTATAACGTGTGTGTGTGTAAATAAATTACAAGCAAAAATAACACAGAAGTAGAACACAAGACCATGTAAGCTTAACACATTCTCTTCTTTTTTTTTTTTGATCAGTATGTAAGCTAAACACCTATAAGGCAATATTTCCACACATGACCGTAGCAACAGTTAGTTGCCTAGGCAACAGTATAATATAGCATGATAGTCCTCAAACATATGCAGCATTTTAAGATTGAAAGAGATTATTTTTGTGATATATAAGAAGAGTATAAAGAAGTCAGAAGTCCACCCAATACAGATAACAAGTGGAAGAAAAATTGCTATGCCACTGAACACTTGAGCATAAAGAAGCTATAATTAAGTAATTCTATGGGAGGAAATTGGACTCTAACACGTGTCCTACGTTGGACAAAAACAAGGCCATGTCACCATGTTTAGAAATACAGAAAAACTATTCACTTTTAAGTGTGCATCCTAACGGTGTATAACATTTGGTCCGTTGTTTTTAGGCAATTTTTTTTATTAAAAAAAAAAAGTTACGGACTAATCAATATTTTATCTACAGCAGAATGAAAGTGAGAATAAAACAGGGGAAACACTCTAAGGTCAAGACTCAAGACCACATACACCATATGAAACACAAAGACAAGCAGAGATATTGGAAACATAAAAAAGGTATCAATAACTTCTACTAATTTCATAACCCGCATTCATCCACAATAATGGGGAACATCTCATGTTTCTCACCAAATCACGGCACCAGCTCTGCTCATTGTTTTCAAGAAACGGCCTAGTACTCCATGTCCATTACTCCAAGCAATTCGGTTTCTTTACAGGGTAATATAAAGTTGAACAAATCTCGATATTGTCAAGCAAATATAGTGTACATATGATAAGTAGATAAGAATAATCAAACAAAGTAACACCTCACAAAATAGAATAATATTTAGCAGAACAGTGACATGACATAGAGAGTTCACCTTGACGCCAGGGGGACCAATCGTAACCAGATCTTCAAGAGACTCCACCTTTTCTAATGGCAAAGAGCTGTAAAGATCATCAACATCACTAAATTCTTCGAAGTCCTCCTGCAGATAAAGTGCAACAAGAGAATGTTAAGTTTTTCAGTGCCCCAAAAAAAATAACTCCAACAGCCATCCTTTAATAAGTAAACAGACAGATAACGCAGAATAGTGAATCCAAATCTAGCTCATACTCCTAAATTAATGTGGTGAGTAAATAATAATGATCACATTAAAGAAGATGGGAAAATTTTCCTTCAAATTCAAACAATAAGAACAGGATAATTGTTGCTGAATCATAATATTGGTTAATGATGCAAAGCAATGAAATTAAAGTTGACTTAAGTGAACCTGATTACGTTCCACATAGTCATCTAAGAAATCCTTAACATCGTTGACCTGCTCAGGGCTCAACTCATCATTATCCAAAAGCCTCAAAATCAATTCTAACTTCATGATATGAGCCTTGTGCCGAGTAATAGAGGTCTCCAAATGTATCTATGAAACAAAAGCTCATTCGTCAGTAAAAATGAAGCAAGGAAAAAGAGAGAGAGAGAGAGACATTTCTCTAACCAATCTTGGTGGCCTCATTTTCCCTTTCTTAACCAACAGCCCCTCCATCTCTGCTTCAAAGCTATCAATTTCAGTTTCCAACTCGCTAACCTACTCAAATGACATACAATATGTTACACAATTTTTTACCTGATAATCCAAAGAAAGATGATCATATCATACTACAATCGTATAAAAATTAAATAATACCAATGCTAATGCATACCACTTTGGGTCTTATGGAACCTCCAACAATGGGTCTTATGATCTCCGTGTAAAATTCTCAAAATCGAATCTATATCATTTAGTAGTATATATAAGCATTTTCTTTTGATCATTAAGCTAGTTAAGCAAAAACTTGGTTACGTACCACATTGTTTAACCAGTCCCTCGTCTCTGATTTAGCTTTCTCCTTTGGATCCTATCACAAGATAATAAACAACGTAAAATCAAGTCAACTCAGAAGATCAAAGCAAACCTATATACTTTATTTTAAGATTCATATTTTCACACTAGAACCATTCAACCATCAAATCATGAAAACAAAGTTTAAACTCGTTAACATGTTCAAAATATAATACTCGATAAAAATCAATTAAAAGGATAACAATAAAGTAGTGCACTAGTGCTTACTGTTTTAGGTTGTTGACCAAGACCTTCTTTGGAGAATGCTTTTGTCTTTGTTTCCTTTTCACATATCTTAAATCTTTCCATTTCACGCTCAATAAGCTTCCGAGCATCCATCAGAGCCTGCTCGTAAGAGGCACTAACCTATGTCAACATATGTCACCAAAAAAAAAATTATTGTCAACTTCAGAATTAAGGAATAGACAACCAAAGCAAAATATGATCAAATTCAATATTACTTTGGAAATAACTTAATAAGATGAAGATTGTGATATGGTTGATGCAACAAAATAATTCATCTAAACAACGCAGGACTGTAATGGGACAATATTAGTAGTAAATGATGCAGATAAGATAACTGAAAATATAAAAGTGCACAAGCCATAAATTCATCATTCCTTTGTAAAATGCTTACTACATGTAAACTGAAGTCATTCTACAACACATCTTCTACTAACCTAAGGCTAAAGAAACTGTCATGCAACTCAGTTTCAAGCATTCAGCAAATTATGATTTGCAACTATGAAGATACCCAAACAACAGCAACACATAAATTGATCAAACTGAGAGCCTTCAATAATGTTACTGATTTCAGATTTTCTAATTTGTGTACAAAACTACTGGGGTACTAAGGCTATTTTACCAAACCTGGTTCATTAGTAAATTGATTCTCTATCCTATTTGTGGCAATAGATATATATGATGAACAGTGGAAGAAAAATGACAATGAACAAGTTTTGCGTTTTTTATTTTTCCAGACATAAGATCTCCCAACATTTAAAAATTTTATGGAGAACCTATAATAACAAAATGATGCAGGACAAGTTTTTGGAACAAAGATAAACAAAAGAAAAACTGAAATTAGCTTGGGTGAGGCTCCGTTTCTCACTACCCAATGATCTATTTCGTAGGTGAGGCTCCGCACCTCACTGCCTCAATGATCTATATCTTGGGTAAGGCTCCGCACTTCACCATCACAAATTTTCTCAACCGCAAAAGAGGGGATAATAGTCATAGCTCCTATCAATATGAATAGCCAGTAATCTGTTGAATAAAAATCTTGTGGTGATTACATCACACTATTCAAAGAGACTCAAAACCCCAATATTACTTGGGAAAAAAGAGAAGTACTAAGCGATTAAAATATCCTTTAATCACATGCATCAATTTTCCAAATTAAACATAATAATTTTCATAAAATAAACAAAAATTTCTTCTCAACTCTGGGAATGCCATCCCTGTCACCATTGCTGCTGGTGGATCATATGAATGGTTGTTTTGGGTGCCATGAGAGAAAAAGTGTCCAATTTGGTGTCAGTTGTTCTTGAACTTGCTCTTTTATTGGCTACATGAGGCTTTTCCAAAGTACAGTACTTCATTTATAGACTTAATACTAAGGAAACAATAGCAACACTGTACTTTTTCTCAGAAATCCCATGTTTGCAAGTTTTATAAAGTTTTAAAAAAAGGTCAGGAAAGCTAACGAAAATTATGCCCAATTTTCCTTAGAAATTTTCTTAAACAAAATGGTAGGAAAACAAAGGAAAAGAAGACTTATTGAAGTTTTTGTTATTCTATAAATGCCCTTAGCTATAAAACATAAAATTTTGACCACCATATCCCTCATGCATGTACTTATCGACTTTCTCACATTTTTAAGGGTGCAATAGTAATAATATAACTCAACTTTACTTTATAATGGCAATAATACACGATAACTTAAGACTTTCCTTCTTTATCCTCATCACCTAAAAAACATAAGATAAGCAAATTATCCTATTTTTCAATAAAAGCACTAACAAAACTAAGGAAAGTGACTTTCCTATCATTTCATAAGTTAAATTCCATATGATTCCTTATCCGAAAAACTCACAAACAAGTTGCAAGAGTTTTTAAGGTGTTCAGCTCAGATGTAATTATTGTTCTCTTTACCCAAGTTTTGTAACCCTTTAGACACGAGCTTTCAAAATATTTATCTGAGGAATCACCAATTAATTAGTCCAAACATGATAAGTAAGATAAAAATTAAAGCTGCTGATTAAAAATAACACTGTGCGTAAAAAAATTCTTTTTCTTCTTTTTCTTTTCAAATAATCCATCGCTCTTAATTGATAGAAATAAAAAATATATATATTATAAATTTATAAAATAAAATTTTAAAAAATGAAATCGAGATAATAACTGAAACTTAAAACTGACCTTCTTATCCTTGATCTCACTTGATTGAATCCATGTTTTGATCTGGTCTCTGTACCTCTGAAGTTTCTTAATCTCCTTCTTCAAGTCCGCCTCAAACTTCTCCTTCTGATTGGCATTGTCCGTATCATAAACCTATAGAACTAAACATACATCAGTGAAACGAACTGTGAAATTAATTTCGATTCAAATAAGAACAATTACACTACACAATACCTTATTCCAAATGCTATCGAATACATCAACGCCCTCCTGAACCTTCTTCAGAACTCTATCGATCTCCCCCTGCAATTTTCTGCTTGCTCCCATTGTAATACTGAATGTGAAGAACGGATCAAATTAGGGTAGTTTATCATCCAAAACCCTGGCGAGTTAGATAATGCAATTGAGATGCTTTGCAAATTAGGTTATGGTAATCTGAAATTTTGCAAGGGTTTAATGTTTCTTGATGATACGCATATATGATGAATCTGGGCTCCCGTAATCGGGTCTGGTTCGTTAATTTTCTCACCCGCGTCGTACCTATTTCTTCAATTTTTAATATATTGCGAGGTAGGTTGTAAAAAGATATTTTCGAACGTGGATATAAATATATCTGTATTTGTATTTAAAAATAAATTTTATTATTCGTATTTATATTTGATAAATATATAATATAAAATATTTATATTTGACGGTAGGAATGCACAAAAAGTCTACGGCCCACAGGCCGGCCTGGCCTGGCCTGAGCCCGGCCTGGTCAAAGCCCGGACCGGGCCGGTCCGGCCTACAGTCTTTGAACAGACTGCTATTTTGATGAAAAAGTCCGGCCTGGCCCGGCCTACGAAAAAGTCCGGTCTGGCCCGGCCTATGA
Source organism: Hedera helix (assembly GCA_947179155.2). Classification (NCBI taxonomy): domain Eukaryota; kingdom Viridiplantae; phylum Streptophyta; class Magnoliopsida; order Apiales; family Araliaceae; genus Hedera; species Hedera helix. The sequence continues at coordinate 7,402,032 of OX359266.1, forward strand.
AAAAGACCGGTCTGACCCGGCCTATAAAAAAGTCTGGCCTGGCCTACGCAGAGGACCGGCCCAGCCCAACCTAGCTAATTCATTTTAACTATAGACTATAACTTGATATATATAAGCAGCAAAAAGACGGATGAAGGGAAGAAATGGTTCATTGTAGGGAGATAATAAACTTTGTTTGGCTTTTCTATTCATTGTACTAATCACAATTGGTTGACAAATCCGGTTAATGTTGTACAACTTTTTCAGTTTCAAAATAGAATTAATTAATTTAGGTATTCTAAAATTAATTTTAAAATATATTTAAATTTAAAATTGATTCAATATAATTATAAATTATCTAAAAATATACTACTCAAATTTTCAAGATTAATTTTTTTTAAAAGTTAGATAAATAAATTCATCAATAATTTTCTTTATCTGGCAGGGTATTGGAATAAAAGAGAAGTAGACTTAGCTCAGAATCGTTGGAGATATGCATTTGTTATAGAGATTATCTTTTCGCACAAATATTAGTACAAGATGTAATAGACGATCAAAATAACTCAGAAGATCTCGAAGTTGGAGTAAAAACTGACGAAATTGCAAATCCATGAATATTGAAGATATATATTTTTTCTTAAGACTGAAGATATGTTTCTTGAAGATATAACGAAGAGATAAATTTTGAAGATAGGAAGATACATTTTTTGAAGATTTGAATTTTGAAGACATTTTAAAAATATTTTGAAGCAAAATATTTGTAACCGACTCATTATTTATTATTGATTAATTACTCATTTTTAATTTTTTGTCAATACATTTAATTAATATAGTAGTTAGTTTATTTAATATTTATATTTCACATTAAAAATTAGTTGATTACATTTTTAGGCCTGGCCTGGCCCGGCCCGGCCCAAGGACTGGCCTGGCCTAGCCTGGCCCGGCCCAAGGCCTGGCCTGGCCTAAAGCCTGGCCCGGCCTGGCCTACAGGCCTCAAAAGGCCAGACTTCGATCGAGAAGCCCGGCCTACAAGCCCAAAAGTCAAAGCCCGGCCTAGCCTGGTCAACGGCCAAAGCCTACCTGTAAGACCCCGAATTTTATGAAATACAAAATTTAATTTTTCTTCATATATATATATTTTTTCCTGAAATAGTAAGTGGTTAAATTAATAAGGTTAAAAGTTAAGGATGTTCTGTGTAAATTTTATTATGTCGGACAATATTCGTTTGGTCGAAGAATATTCGTTTTGTAGGGGAATATTCGATTCGTACGACGACGCCGAAATAACAAAATAATGGTGGACCCCCACAACGACTTATTGTCGGATATAGAAAGCGACATACATAACATTTTTAAATAAATATAGTCAACGGTATAATCATCTTGAACTGTTAAAATATCCGGTGGTAAAGGAATAGTAACATACGGTATTACATAGTAGCACACGATATTACACAGTAGCACACGATATTACACAGTAGCACACGGTATTACATAGTGTTTCATATTATTAAACTGATAAAGTGGTTATTGTACTATATTGACTTTATTGAACCAATAATTGTCACATGCATAATAATTCATATTATTGAGTTGATAATTGTCACAGTAGCATATGCACAATAATTCACATTACTGAATCAATAATTGTCACTACACAATAACGTGTTATTTTCTTATCTATTTTTAGCATTATTGTTATCTCTTTTATGATATTGATTAAACTGTTGTATTCTATTATTAGTTGATTTTCATGTTTATCTAACTCGAAAAGCCAACTACACTGCATTTACAACAATTAACTATAATTATGAATTATTGTTGAATAATTGAATTGATAAAGTTATTTGTTTTTATTATGATAAATTATATAAAGTTATTTGTTTTTATTATGATAAATTATATAAAGTTATTTGTTTTTATATATAAAGTTAATTGATTTATTTAAAGTTAGTTGTTTTATATATAAAGTAAATTGAATGGTATAGATTAAAAGATGATCTTTAAATGAATGGTTTAGATTAAAGAAATCTTGAAAGATGAAATGAGTGGTATGGATTAAACATTATCTTGAAATATACGGTTTGGATTAAATTAGGAAATCTTGGTGATGATAAGATTTTTTGCTATAAATAGAGGCCTTAACTTAAAGATTTTTCATAAAAACTTCCTTGCTTATTCTTTCTTTCACTCTCCAAATATTTCTTTGTATAAGTTCTCTTTGAGTGTGCTAAAGTCATCTTGAGTATTTGTAAAGATCTGTAAGTGTACGAGTTCATATCTAGTCACGTGTTAAGGTAAGGGATACCATCTTTTTCATCTTCCATTATTCAAACTTACTATGGTAAGGGTATATCAATATTTGATTCTCGAAAATAATATCGTTTCTTTCTTACTCATAAGATGTGTCATTTATTTCCATGTATTAAATTGTGGGAATAACCTTACGGCGCGGATTATCGCCTGTTAGTGAATAACCTTTCGTATTTATTTCCATGTATTAAATTGTGGGAATAACCTTACGGCGCGGATTACCGCATGTTGGTGAATAACCTTTCGTATTCATTCCTTATTAATCTCTGAGAATAACCTGACTACGCGGACTACCGCATGTTTGGTGAATTACTCTTCGTATTCATTTCTTATTTGTCTCTTGTTGGTAAAGTTTCCTGTAATGATTATATATTATTTAATAGTTTGCGCTTCATCTAATATCATTTCAACTGAACCTTCCTATTTTTCTAAATCTTTCTATTGAACCTTAACTGTTATTCTGAACTGTGGATCTTAAATATCATTCTTGAATTTTAGTCCACATCATGTTGGCAATTTGGACATTATTTGAATCTGCACAAAGTAAAGTCATAAACTTTCGATATTTATTGATCATACTGTTTCTTCTGATTCATCATCTATATCACGGTTGTTATTCTAATCATCAAGAACCATGTTGTTGTGAATATCTGTGGCCTGGGGCACAGTTGATAGGATAAAGGCGATATAATTATTGTGTCTTTTAGGGCACGTGGTGAATATTCTCTTTGGCCTGGGGCAAAGATGAACTGTTGTTGGTATGATTATGACCAAATGATGAAAACTGGTATAATCATTACCGTTGGGTTATATTTGAATATCTTTGGCTCGTAATGCAAAGATGAACTATTGACTGACATGATTAAAATCAGGAACTGAAAATTTATATTATCATGACCAGCGGTGTTTAAGATGATAAAAGTTGATGATGTTTTTCCTAAAAATTGAAGCGAGTAGACAGTATAGTCTACATTATTCTTCTAATAAATTGCTCATTCCGCTGCTATTATTGATACAAAACTTATTGTCTATTATATTCAATTAAGAACTCATCTGTTGAAGGCTAATGATAATTTATTTGTCGTTATCTTAGTCATGATATTTCTTACTGGGCTATTTGAGCTCACCATTTCCTTTGTTCCATTGTTTTTCAGAAAAAGATAGAGTAGTCGGGTCTAGCGGGGGAATGGAGTGACGGCCCGAGTGATAGCTATTGTAGTCTTCACATGTTGAATATAGTGTGGAAATAATAGTGAAGACTTAGTTGTGTATTATTGAGTTTTGCATTTCTGTCCTATGTACTATTTGTATTAAAGTTTATGTATTTTATGGCGTCTCAAATTGGGCTATGTAGGCCTAGATTTGGGGGCGTCACACTACCAGGCCCAGGCCAAGTCGGACCAGTCCGGCCTACTGTGCATGTCTATTTGACGGTGCCCGTTTTTATAATATAATATTAATAAATATGTTAGATATTCATATATTCGTATTTATATCCGCATTTATTTAAAATAAAATTTTAAAAGTTTTAATTCCTTAATAAAATTTTTGCATATTGTTAAATTTATAACAAAATAAATATTTACTTAATCAACTAATAATTAAAAATGATATATAATCGACCAAATAAAATTAATATTTTTTGGCACGAACAAGTCTACATACACAACAATTAAATATAAAATCAAATATTACATTCATCTTAATCATTAAAAAGTGAGATATAACACGAATTTTAATATTATGTCCTATTTTTTAATGATTAAGATGGTTATAGTGTTTATATGTTGTGCACTTATACTTATTCTTTTAGCACACACTTTATGTGTGCAATTAAAAAATATAAATTTAGTAGAATATAGGAAAAAATATATATATAATAAAAGGAGTTTAATTGTGACAGAGCTTTAAGAAGACAGTTTTTTTTTCCTCTCTCTTAATAAAATAGATAAATCATTGATCATTAGTATCCGCGCACGCGTGTTATGTGCGTGAGAAAAAAATTGAAGATAAATATACGTGACAAATAAAATTATATATGGAAAAAAGATACTTTAGAATCTGAAAGAGGAGAAAAATAAATCATAAATTAATTGTGAATAAAAAATAGGGTGATAGAGAAAAATAAAAAAAGGGAGAGAGAAGTGGTGAGAGAAAAAAGAGAATGATAATCAAAATATTGAGAAAAAATAGGAAAAGAGAGATAATAGTAAATAAAACTCTTAATTATTATGCAATTATGACCCAATAACACCAACAAAAAAATATAAAAAGCTGCACATTTTATAATATAGATAATAAAACTAGATATAATATTCATATGTAATTTTTTTTATATGTTATATCATAAAGTAGTCATAATAAAGTAGCAATAAAAGATATATAATCAATTAATGTTAATACCAAATTAAGTGAGAGATTTATATACGTGTGTGTGTGTGTGTGTATTACGGATACAGATATTAACAAATACAAATACGTATATATTTGTATTTATATTCGTTTTGGACGAATATAAATACAAATTTTTAAAACGAATATTTTGGACCCCATTTACGGTCCTACTCCACAGCTCCACTGCAGACTACATTTAACTTTGTTTGATATTTTTAAATAATTGAATCACCATTAAGATAAATACATAAAAATATTTTAAAAAATCATTCATCTTTAATCCTAATTAAATTTTGAAATTTTAAATTGTGCATGTAAATTATACTTATTTTTGAAATAATGATATTATCTTTATGATGATGAAAAGAATGATATCCCTTACCGTAATAAGTTTAAGAATTTAAAAGAAAATGATATCCCTTACATTATCTTGTGACTAAATACAGCTTTTATTAGGTTGATCAACCTATATATATTCATAATTTAATTAGTAAGCAACACATATCAATTTTATGTATATAAAATAACCAAAGTGATTATATAGTATAAATATACTTCAAAATAGTTTTGAAGGAAAATAATTTTTCAAAATAAAATCTTTCAAATAAATTTTTTCAAAATAAATCTTATAATAGAAGAGTCTTTTAAATGAAGAGTTGTAAACTGATGTGTGTGTGAGTGTTTATATAACTTTTATAAAAAATTACTTGAACAATACTCGTATCATTCTAAATCTTCAACGCTGAAGATAATTTTAATGCACTTAGAGAGACACTTATACTAAAAAACATCTAGAAAGTGAAAAAATGATTGAGTGAGGAATGTATGAAAACTCTTTATGCTAAGTCCCCTATTTATAGCCAGAGCCTAACCAACTTTTTCACACACACGTTACACATTTTAATATCATATTTTTATCTGAATCATTCATCAACCAACACACGTTTCACACTTTAATATGCATTGTTCGTTGACTAACACGCATTTCATGCCTACACGTGTTACACATTTACACACGTTACATATTTACGTGTGTTACACACTTACGCGTATTGCACACTTACACATGTTACACATTTACACGTGTTACACATTTACACGCGTTACACATTTTTATATTATTTTATTGATTTAATATTCCAATTATTAAACATAAATATGTCTAACTGTTTAATATCCATGACTACTACTATAACAATTATTAGCCCAATAATGCAAGATGTTGTGCATTATGATAATTATTAATTCAATAATATGGAACACTGTGCAATTAATAATGTAAAATATCGTGCAATGATAATTATTGATTCAATAATGTAAAATGTTGTGTAATAACAATTATTGATGAAATACTGTGCAATAGACACTTTATCAGTTCGATAATTTAAACATTGTATAATACCGTGTGCTGCTATGCAATACCATGTGCTACTGTAAAATACCATATGTTACCATACTTTTATCACTGAGCATTTTAATAGTTAAAAGTGATAATATCGTTGATCATTTTTATTTAGAAAGGTTACTGCTGTCATTTTCTACTTCTGACAATATTTCATTGTGGGGTCCACCCATAATTGAATATTTTCAGCACCGTTATACGAATATTTATTGACAGAACGAATATTCTCCGACCAATCGAATATTGTCCGACATAATTTTTTTGCACATAACATCTTTAACTCTAATTTTTATTAATTTAACACCTTACTGTTAAACATAAAATTATGAGAAAAAATTTAAATCTATTTATTAAAATTCAGGGTCTTACAATAATAATATAATAATTTTTAAAGGCAAGACATGAAATAATTATGGCACCAGCTATATCAAATATGACGTAAAAAACCAGGGTCACTTTATAATATAAATAGATAAAATTAACCATAATATTTTATTTTATTTTGTATAAAAAGATAAGCTTAAGGAAAAAAGTAGTATATGTTCTACAAGTTTGTGTGTTTTGCATGTAGTGTCAATGTAGTCTAAAATGCCATAGTAAAATATTAAGGAACAAGTTTACAAACACAAATTTTTTACACAAATTTAAATACAAACTTAATCTATACCATTAAAAAAGTGGGGCTTGATACAGATTTTTGTGTCAGACTTCACTTTTTAATGATTTGGATGCAAATTTGTGCACAAAATTTGAACACTTAAACTTTTCCAATGCAGAGACATCATAATTTTCATGAACCACTCTTAAAATTATGGTATATACATAAACTTGTGTGTCTTAAAGAAATACTTACTTCTTATTTTTTTTAAGAAAAAACTTACTTTCTTTATGTATCATTTTGGTTAATTTTATTTTTTTATAAAGGAGGAAAACGTTTTTCATATATCGATGGTTAATTATGAAATCTTATGACATTTGCTAAGTGTAAGACTCCAATTTTTATTGAATAAAATTTAATTTTTTTTCCATATATTATTCTGAAATAATAAGGTCGTATTGATAAAAATTAAAATTAAGGATATTATGTGCAAATTATAATATGTCGGGGAATATTCGATTCATACGATGGCGCCGAAGTAATCAAATATTGATGGACCTCACAACGGAATATTGTCGGATATACAAAATGACAGCAGTAACATTTTAAATAAATGTGGTCAACGGTACAATTACTTTTAAACTGTTAAAATATTCAGAGATAAAGGAACAATAACACATAGTATTTCATAGTAAAACACGATATTATATATGGTATTTTAATAGTTTAAAAGTGATAATACCGTTTACCATTTTTATTACAAATGTTACTACTGTCGTTATATATATATCACAATATTTTGTTGTGGGGTCAACCACTGATTGGTTATTTTGGAACTGTCGTACGAATTGAATATTCTTCCGACATATTATACTTTGGTTGATTATAATCACTGGATCCACCCATATATGGTGGATTATTTACTAATTATACTTTGATAGATCATTTTGTAAATTAGTTTTTGTAAAAGTTTTTTTTTTAAGTGTTTCAATACTTAAAGAAAAGATGAGGGAATTTTTTTTAGAACGTATCCTAAAATTTTGGGACACAACCTGAAAATAAACCCAAATGGTTCGAAACTCGGTTCAAGATTAACTCGAAATATTCGAGTGAGATTCAGATTCGATACTTAAATTAGTCAAATTCGAATCATTTTGATACTTGAACACTTATACGAGTCGAATATGAGCTGCATATTGTTCGCTCATTTAGTGTATCAAAAATTTCCTATTTTACTGATTTTTACTCAATATAAATTCGTTGATCCTTACATACACAAAATTAGTCAAGTATTATTACAAGAAAATTAACAAAATCTAATTGGAAATGAGTATCAAAATCATTATACTAATCAAAGAAAATAAAGAAAAAAAAGGAAATTTGATCATTCATAGTCGTTTTTTTCAATTACCGTCGCAACAACTGTGACACCCCCAAATCTAGGCTCACACAGCCTAAACTTGAGTTGTCAAAAGACTACAACAAAATTATTACAAAGTAGTACAACGTTCAACAGTACAATGTATAATAATACACAACTAAGTCTTCACCATTATTATCACACTTATTTTACAACACGTGAAGACTATAATAGTTATCCCTCGGACTCTCACTCCATTCCCCGGCTAGACCCAGCTACGTTCTCATTTCCTGTTGAAAAATAATGGAACAAAAGAAAGGGTGAGCTCAAATAGCCCAGTAAAAAATATCATGACTAAGATAATGACGAATAAATTATCATTAGCCTTCAACAGTTGAGTTCTTGATAGAATACAATAGACTACAAGGTTTATATCAAAAACTGCAGTTAAATTCTTGAACAATGTTCAGATCAAAAATAGCAGCGGAATGAGCAATCTATTAGAAGAATAATGCAGACTATAATGTCCACTCGCTTCTCTTTTTGGTAAAAATATCATCAACTTTTATCATCTGAAATACCATTAGTCATGATAATAAAAATTCACAGTTCCTGGTCATAATCATGCAAATAAACAGTTCATCTTTGCACTATGGGCCAAAGATATTCAATATAGCACCAGCGGTCATGATTATACCAGATTCAGCCTTTGGTTATAATCATACCAAACAACAGTTCATCTATGCACTACGGGCCAAAGAGAACTTTCACCACGTGCCATAAAAGACACCGAACAGATGTATCGCCTTTAACCTATTATATCGCCTTTAACCTAACATATGTTCAACAATTATATCGCATCTGTGCCCCCGACCACAGATATTCACAACAACTTGATTCTTGAAGATTAATACAAATAACAGTGATACGAATGATGAACAGAAGAAATAGGATAAACAATAAGTATCGGAAGTTTACTTTGTGCAGATTCAAATAATGTCCAAATTGTCAACATGATGTGGAGTGAAATTTAAAAATGATATTCAAGATCCACAGTTCAGAATAACGGTTACAGTTCAATAGAAAGGTTCGGAAAATAGGAAGGTTCAGTTGAACTTTATTTATATAATATATAATATTATTCTATAATTGGGCTTTTGAACTTTATTTACAAATAATTTTCAGGCATAAATATATATATTTATGTGTGTGTGTATATATATATATATATATATATTTAATTTCTTACTCACAAAAAATATATAATATTATCCCATAATATGTCGCGCATACAAATCTAAACTGATATTAAATTGCAGCCATTTCAAATTGATATTATCAAATAATTTGGTTTTTGAATTGTTTTATAATCTAATTTTTGCAGATAATTGTGACAAATAAATATACGATATTGTTCAATAATTTGAATTTTTATTTTTTTTACAAATAATTCTCAGGCAAAAAAAAGGTAATAATATCCCACAATTGGGCTTTTGAACTTTATTTATAAAAAAAATTCACGCATAAATTTTTGTATTTTTTTTAAAATTCCTTAATTACCCAAAAAAATATAACATTATCAAACATAAATACAAATATAAACTAATATTATATCCCAAAATTGCATTAATCTCAAATTGATATTAGATTCCATAATTATATCCTATAATTTTAGTTTGATATTATCTCAAATTGATGGGTGATTAATTTAAATAATTATTAATTATATATATATTTTAATAAAATAAATAATCCCGTCGTTTCATCTAGTTTTAGTACATATTCAAGTACCTTTAAAACAATTTGAGTAGGATTTGAAAAAGATACCATTCGACTTGATTGAGATCATTTTCACCGGCACAATACTTGTCAATATTCATGATCCGGGTCAAAATTTTGTAGAAGCCCAATGGTTGCTTTCACCGGCCGAAATTTGTAGAAGCCCAATTGATAGTATGGTTACTTTCACGGGCCGTTGAGTTTCAAACGAGTTGTTATATATTAGAAACCGATAAATTTTGAAATACTGTCAGCTCCGACGCTGTTTAGCAACGAATTTTCTGGTGCTGAATTTTGAGCTCTTTTTTCAAGATTTGTTTGTCAAGTTTGTAAATGAATGTCATATGAGTAATGTTACTTAATTTGGAGGAATTGACGACTATTTTCTAAAAATTGGTGAGAATTTGGGAGGTGGATTGATAGATCTCTGCCACCGAACATGGCATTAGCACCGTCGTCGCCGCCGCCATCCACGGCGGTTAAGGACAGGAAAAGTTACAAAGATGCCGAATCTCTATTTCGGACAAAGCCAGTATCGGAGATCCGAAACGTGGAAGCTGCTACCAGAAAACAGATCCAGGACAAGAGTGAGGAGCTCCGGCAACTAGTCGGCAATCGGTACCGAGATCTCATCGATTCGGCCGACTCCATCGTTCTCATGAAAACCTCATCGGAATCGATTTCCGCAAACATCTCCGCCGTCCACCACTCCATCCTCCATTCTCTCTCCTCCACTTCCACGGCCAAATCCACCGTCAATCCCAACCCTTCCCGATCCAAAACGTATGGCATTGCCTGTAGGGTCAAGTACCTAGTTGATACGCCGGAAAGCATATGGGGCCGCCTCGACGAATCCATGTTTCTCGAGGCCGCAACTCGTTACATGCGAGCCAAGCAGGTTCATAATACCCTCAACCAGAATGATTCCAACAACAAAAATGTGCTTTCGAATTTTCCTTTGCTGCAGCATCAGTGGCAGATCGTGGAGAGTTTCAAGGCCCAGATTTCGCAGCGGAGCCGTGAGCGGTTGTTGTTGGATTTATCTCTCGGCCTTGGAATTGCTGCCTATGCTGATGCCCTAGCTGCTGCTGCCGTTATAGATGAGCTCGATCCGAATCAGGTTTTATCTTTATTTCTTGATTCGAGAAAGTCTTGCATTTCTCAAAAATTAAGTGCTTGTTCAAATGCTAGTGTTATTAGCTCTGATGTGATTACAGTATATTGTGAAGTGTTGAAGATAATTCAGGTTAGTATAGGTCAAGTAGGGGAGTTGTTCTTGCAAGTATTGAATGATATGCCATTGTTTTATAAAACTATTTTGAGTTCCCCACCTGCATCTCAATTGTTTGGTGGAATACCAAATCCGGATGAAGAAATTAGGTTATGGAAATTATTTAGGGACAAGTTAGAGTCTGTAATGGTAATGCTTGATAGGGATTATATTGCCAAATCATGTTCTGATTGGTTGAGAAACTGCGGGAAAGATATTGTTACTAAGATTAATGGGAAATACTTGATTGATTCGATCGATAGTGGTCGACAGCTTGCTGCTGCCGAGAGGTTGATAAGGGAGACAATGGAAGGGAAGCAAGTGCTGGAAGGGAGTTTGGAGTGGCTCAAGAGTGTTTTTGGTTCTGAGATTGAGTTGCCGTGGAATAGAACTCGTGAACTTGTTTTGGGAGATGACGCGGATTTATGGGACGAGATATTTGAAGATGCTTTTGTTCGTAGGATGGAAGCAATCATCGACTCAGGGTTTAATGACCTGAATAAAGCTGTTAATGTGAAGGATTCTATTCAAAACATTGCTGAGTCTCCTGGGGACCGAGTTGATTTCCAGACATACTTGAATAGAGCTCCATTGGGTGGCGGGGTTTGGTTTATGGAGGTAATTGGTAAAAAGGGTGGTTCAGTGGTTGGTTCTAAAGCTCAGTCCAAGGATAATGATTTCCTTACTTGTCTCAGTGCTTACCTTGGTGCTGAAGTCAGCCGGATAAGAGATTCAGTGGACAGCAGCTGTGAAAGTGTCCTCGAGGACCTATTGAGCTTCCTAGAATCTCCAAAGGCCTCTGTGAGGTTAAAAAGTTTAGCGCCTTATCTACAAAATAAATGTTATGGGAGTATGTCGACCATAATGATGGAACTAAAGACTGAGATGGAGGACTTATATGCTGCCATGAAAACTGACAGCAGGGAAGGTGAGCCTGTGCTGCCACCAGCTATAATTGTTCAGAGATCTCTATTTATTGGGAGACTCTTGTTTGCATTCCAAAAGCATTCGAGGCACATTCCAGTGATTCTTGGTTCGCCTAGGTTATGGGTGAATGAAGCTGTGGCTGCCGTCTCTGGTAAGTCAGCACCTGTCTTGAAGTATTCTAGATCTACAGTTGATTCGCCCATGTCTGATAGCCCCAGAAAGAGAATGGGTGATTCCTTGAAAAGACAAACGTCTCTGGCCACTGCTGCTCTGTTTGGAGAGAATGACAGTTCAAGCCCACAACTCGAAGAACTTAATAGAACAACACAAGATCTTTGCATTAAAGCTCACAACTTGTGGATATCTTGGATTTCAGATGAACTTTCTGTTACTCTCTCTCAGGATCTCGTGCAAGATGATAGTTTATCAGCGACAGCTCCCTTGCGAGTAAGTACCTTTAACACTGTGCTGATTAAAGTTAGTTTGTCCTGATTGGTTCCTGTTTTTCTTTTTGCTATTTTTTCACTCTTCTCTCTTTCTCTATTTGCTCTTACAAGCTTTTTTTTCTTTTATCTGAAATTTACATTATGCTGTAGCACTAATTCTGACTTCAGAGTTACCGGAAAGAATTCATATTCTAGTGAGTTGCATCTTGAAAAACACACACAGTACCATGTTATACTTTACTGTTGGATACTGAAATCAACAATACAACCATTTTTAAGACTTCCCTCAACGGGTCTTCGCATTTGTTAATTTATATGGAATGCATTGCATCTATATTTTACACGATAATTCTGAATACTACATACCTTTATGAGTAACAAAAGGACTTGCAAACTTTTCTCTATTTTGTTGTCATCACTTTGTGAAAGAAAACTGTTTTTTTTTCTACTTATAGAAATGAGATATTTTTAACTATGTGACCTGCAAAGCTTACCCCTAGCTGATCACATTATATCTGGCCCTCTTATCTTTCACGTATTAATATATAATGTGCTCCATTAACATTTATCTCTAATCTATTCAGAAAGATTAGAAGTTTATAGATAGATTACTAAGACCAGTAAGTAGCATTTCTTATCTTGTAGAATTTGGATGTCATATTTGAGCTTAAATAGATTTTTAACTTGCAAAATATGTAAACTAAATCAAAACCCACAGAATCATAAACGAAACTCATTTGTAAAAGTCTGCTGTATATTTTCATTAAGGTGTTTGTTATCTAGAGATTATGACTCCTGAACTTTAAAAACATAAAAACTTCCAACAACATAAAATGCATTGGACAATTTCCCGGAAGCTTCCCTTCTCTAATTACACTTTTTAATGACCTGTTTCAGTAGCTTTACTTAGTCTTCTGTATCAGCTTATATAATTAAGCATCTATATTAATGTTGGAACACACACACATCTTTTGAGCAGAAGCGTAGCATCTCCTTTTGTTTTGGTGGGGTAGAAAATACTGAAGTGTCTTCCTTTATTTATCACAATTTAATCTGGTTGTATTGCTGATTAGTAACTTCATATTTGAAAACTTCAGAAAATGTAGCTAACTCAGCTTTTAGGAAACATCTTATAAAGCTAAAACTTGAAGTTGATTCCTGCTGCCTTGTAACTTACTATTTGAGTGGTCTTACTTCATTTATCACAAGTTTATTTGGTTGTCTTGCTGATTAGTAACTTCCTATTTGAAAATTTCCCCATATGTAGCCAACGCATCTCATATAGGAAATACATTATAAGGCTTAAACTTGAAGTAAAATCTTATTTTCTCTCATCTTTACCCTTGATCTTCTGTGTTTATATGCTTAAATGCAACATTGTATATGCTGGTTCAGATATTATTTTAGAACTGATAACTGGATGTTTCTATAAAAACCTTAAGCTTAATCATCTTCTTAAGTGTTGTGTAGGGCTGGGAGGAGACAGTAGTCAAGCAAGAGCAGTCTTCTGAGAGCCAATCGGAGATGAAAATATCACTGCCCTCCATGCCTTCCCTATATATCACCTCATTTCTATTCCAAGCATGTGAAGAAATTCATCGAGTTGGAGGCCATGTTCTTGACAAACTAATTCTGCAAAATTTTGCTTTAAAGCTATTGGAAAAGGTATTCTACTCGCTATTAACATTGATTATACTTTATCTTCCGTATGTTCTAGCTATATACCTTCATCTATGATTCTACATTGATGGGAGACCTGTGTGATGGCCTTTTAGTAAGTTTTAATTCACATTGAAACCTTTATTGTTGTCTCTTGGAACGTCATACCTTTTTTAACAGGTATGTCCATCTAAGTGTTGAGTATTGTAGTATAATGAAATATATATTATAGTGGTACCATTATTAAATAAATTCCTTGGCCTTGTTAACATTGAAGCTGTTCATCATTTAAAAGCGACTTAGGTATCAATTCAAGGTTTTGGCTACAATTAGTAGCGAAAAGCTAATGATGTTTGACTAGGCTATCTTCAAAAAATAGTTATGGAAGCTTGGGCTGTAGAGGACTAAAGATATCTTATGGAGGAGGGTGGTGGTCAGAAAGCAACAATTGGGGCCAGTTTGAAATCCCTTTGATTTATTTTGTTGTAATTTGAAATATTGGATTCATAGATGCAAATGGTGCAATAATGCCACTTTGTGCAAATAATGCACAATCTTAGATCTGTATGCGGTTATCCCTTCCTCGGCACCATGCATAAGCAGGATCCTGTTGGTAATATTACCCCTTCTACCTTGTCGGGGGGCTATCCCTCTCAGCACCATGCAGAAGTGGGATTCTGTTGAATATATCTCTTCTACCTTGTCAGTGGCTATTCATGGTTCAGTTGTAACTGGTAAGTGAAGCTGACAAACTTAAGAATGTGGTTTCAAGTCCAAGAGGCGAGAGCAGCCATTTGGTGCAAATTTGCCAAATATGATCTCTATACCTAATATCCTTCCCTCTTATGTAAGCAGGAATGTATTTCAACACATTCTAATAACCTTTCCTCTCTTCTTTTTTACGTCATCCGAATCGTATATGGAACATGGTAGACTAGTAGAATGTGATTACGCAAAGAATTCAGGATAGAAGTTACACATTCTCTTCTACAAATTTTGTAGCGTATCTTTCCACTCAGCTATTTAATTACTTTAACAAATTGGTTTTACATAATCTTGCTGCTTCAAAGCAGGTACAAGCTAATCTGGGCATTGTTGTAATATATTTTATGCAGGTCATCGGTATTTATGGGGATTTCCCTTCGACTGAAGAGGTTCATGGATCCCAAGTGTCAGAAAAAGGAGTTTTGCAGGTTCTATTAGATTTAAGATTTGCTGCTGACGTTCTTTCTGGGGGTGATTCCAGTGGAAGCGAGCAACTATCAAAAACTCCAAAAATAAAGTCTACTTTTAGACGAAGGCAAGATTCAGTACACCAAACAAAGTCTGTCATTAGAGAGCGTATAGATGGGTTGGTTAATCGCCTTACACAAAGGCTGGATCCAATAGACTGGCTCACGTAAGCTTTTCTATCTGGTTGTTTTCTGTGCAAAAAAGTTTAGATTTCATCATTACTTTTCTCTAGTAAACCACATTTTCTTGCTTTTGTCATTATTTCATATTAAGTCTGGCTTCATATGTATTATCTTTGAAGAAATGTTAATATATTTCGGGGCCTTAATGAGATTTTTCTTTCTAATCTTTTCCCCTTAAACTTCATTATCAAGGTTTTCTTTCAACTGCGAATTTTATCTAGTTTTTTGTCCATACAAAGTGAGAACAGAAAGTTGGGTCTGCGGTTACTATTGCTACCCTATGGTCTTGTTATTTTTATATTCCAAATCAATAAAACCAAGGTCATCCAGTATTCCAGTTACTGTCTTAACTCATAAGCCTGGTCTTGAATAGGAACCATACAAGGAAATACATCATGAAATTAGCAGGTTTATTATTCTTCACCGATAATTAAGCAATGACATAAAAGCATGTTATATTGTTGGACCAATGTTGAAACTTGAAACAGTAAAAGGCATAGTTAAGTAGAATTGAGTCGAGTAACACAGTAGCGGCAAGTTCACAAGTATAATGAGAGAATATAAGTGTATGAAAACAGAAAGAAACTGTTAATAACACAGTGTTGTGCTTGGCCTTTGATTAGTTCAGCAAGATTGATATATTTCTCAGAACTAATTATTAAAAATAAATTTTTATCTGAAGTGGCAAGTTCACAAGTTCAATGATCGAATATAAGTTCATGAAAACAGAAAGAAACCATTAATAACAGTGTTTCTGCTTGGCCTTTGATTTTAGTTCAGCAAGGTGGTTGTTGAACTTTGTTATATTTCTCAGAACTAATTATTGAAATAACATTTTCTAAAGATTGTAAAAACAACCGGTAACTGGAAAGTCCGATATCCATCTGCATCCGTATCCTTTTAAAGTATTATTCGTATCTGATCAAAGCGGATATTATTCGTATATCAAAACCGATGTTATTCGTATCTGGCCAAAGCTTTTATTTTCCGGATTCAATTTGAAGGTGTCAGCCAATAAACAAATAAGGATACCTCCTTATCCGACTCCGTTTATATCCGTTTACACCCCTCATTATAAAGACCAAAAGAAGTTTACTATTTGTGTTTAGTATTTTCTGTAGTGAAGTGAATTACAAAATTTGAATCATCATTTTTGGGTTTCCTGAAATGTAGATTTTTTTTCCTAGAACGCCTGATGTGCTTCATTGTCCTGCAAAGATTGGCACAAATGATAGTCACTCTTTCAAAAGTACACGGGGTGCAAAAGGACTGAACTTTTTTCTGTGGACCGATGTAAATTCAAGTTATGGAGTTTTCACTTCTTAAGGGTAATACTGGAAATTATTTCATGAGTTAGAACTTAGAATTTGGTTTTCAACAATTGATTTCCTTAATTTGTGTGAAATCACCAAAGTCGATAATATTTGTGGCACGCAGGGTAATAAGGAAACTCTAATGACACTGTTTAACCTATCAGCGGAAAAAATTGTTTCACTGAGAAACAAGAGAAGAACTCCTTTAAAACAGAAACATTTGTCAATATCATTCGGTTCAGTGTTGCTTCAGCAATAATTTTCTTTTGCTGGACCCATTTAACTATAAATGTTGCAATTCTTGTGTTGTATCATCTTCTAGAGGCTTATGTATTTCTCTTGAACTCTTGTTCCTCCCCTATCTTAATTGTACTAGAATAACCACATGTATTCTACTTATTTCAGGTATGAGCCATACCTTTGGGAGAACGAGAGACAGTCCTACCTACGCCACGCTGTCCTCTTTGGGTTTTTTGTGCAACTAAACCGGATGTACACAGATACCGCGCAAAAATTGCCTACCAATTCAGAATCAAATATAATGAGATGCTCCGCAGTTCCTCGCTTTAAATACCTTCCAATCAGGTTTGTGTTATTATTGCTTTCAACAAATCTGTTACTCTCTCATTTATAAACTTTTGTGTTTCTATATACCAATAATGGTCCTCCCATATTGGCTGGGATGTATCTTCTCATAATCATCAATGGCCTAGGTTTCACAAGTTGATGGTGGCTGACATAACACTCTTTCTTCTTGTTGAGATTACTTTTAATTTTGGGGTTTTTTCTTAAAAACAAAATAGTTAAAAAAATACTACAATTCTGAGTGTTATAAATTTACTGCTCCGTATTAGTTACTATCTGAAGTGACTTCTAAATCACATTTATTATCCAGTGCTCCGGCATTGTCGGTGAAGGGAACTAAAACATCTATCTCAACATCCATGGTTGATGTTTCCTCAAGAAATTCGTGGAAAGGTTACATGCATGATGATCTCTCGAGAAAGATTGATATGGATGAAGATTCAGGTTTTGGGGTGGCAACACCATTTTTGAAGTCTTTCATGCAGGTAAAAAATTTATGTGCATTTACATTTGAGCAAGAGGGATTTCTTGAAGCAAATTTTAATTTATGAATGGCAAGAAGTTACTCTTAATTTGGTTTGCACACAAGAGGAAGAGGTTGACGTCGAGTTGATCTGTGAAATTTTCTCTTCAACTCACTTATCTCGTAGACAACCTGCAAGCCAAGTTTATTTCCACGTGAGTATTCAACCATAAATTGCCCACCACTAAGATATCAAGATTCTTCCTTGGAAGATCCACCTAGGGCACATTTTTTTGGTAGAGGGTATGGGTATCGGTCTGAGGTGTATAGTAAAATAAGTATACATTCCTTACCATTTAAATCCCCTTAACTTGGCACATTAAAAAAAAGCGGTACCTCAACTTTTCTTGCCACTATGAATTGGAGGTTGGAAATTTTAAGCTCTCCCTTTTCAAATGATAGAGGAATATGGTCAAGTTGAACAATTTATGCATTGTTACATGGAATAGATTACTTATTTTTCGACATCAAAAAATAGAGAAGTCACTTTAATTGGGACAGAGGGAGTAAAAATACCCAATACATATCTGCTTGATGTATGGGGATATCCAGTGTTATGATCCACAACCAATTCAGCACTTCTAGCAAACTGATTCCCTTCTTGTATTGCAGGTTGGCAGCAGATTCGGTGAGAGCACGCTGAAATTTGGTTCCATGCTAACCGATGGGCAAGTTGGCAGGTTTGGTGACATATTACCTGTCCAAGCCGCTGGGCTTCTTTCATCATTTACTGCTGCCAGGTCAGATTCTTGACTACCTAATACACCTTTTTCTGTCCCTTCTCCTGAGACATCTGGAATGATTGTGGTTCGATGAAGAGAAATGGTAGGAAATGCTCGCTAAGGTTTGACGGCTTGGGTTCAAATTCATGGTCATTAGAGTCTCAGCCAAAGTGAGAAATGATGCTGTCTCGGGTGTAGTAATGAAGAGAAATGCGAAGCTGAAGTGCAGGAGTATTTATTTACTCTCTCCAGCTGAAATTTATACAAAACGAAAAGATGTAAAGAAATGGGAATAAGAGTCCATTGTGTTGGTCAATTTTGTATTTTATTATAGGGACTGAGCTGAGCGTAGGTAAATTTGAAGGACCAAGTGAACTCTTTATAGCTTGTGTGAAGTTTGTGTAAATCAGTTTGAAAGAAATGTAATGAATACCAACTTTTAATGTTAGTCCTGTAAAGATGCAGATTGTTTGGGTTAGCTTACAAGTGGTTTCACTTCTTTGCTATTTACTCATTGATATGGACCATTTTCTTTCTCGTCTTTGTAGGTTTGAAGGAAAAGGAAAGAACTGAAAAGTAGCGAGTTTTTTATTATTATGTTGATTTCGAATTTATGAGAGAAAACGTGAAGGGTTTTTATTTTTTGTTTGTTAAGTGAAAACAAATATTTGTTTCCTTTGTCCCTCTTGTGTTCCGAGGAATGATAAATAGCTATTGCACTCTCGCCGCCGGATATGCCAGATTAATGAGTAGCACAGAAGGCTAGACTCGACTCGACTTGGCTTTTTTATGAGAGTAAAGTGGAGTAAAGTCTCGACTCGACTTTCTTATGGGAGTAAAGCTTGACTCGATTTTCTTATGGGAGTAAAGGGGAGTGAAGTTTGTAAGATTCGACTTTTTTTATGGGAGTAAAGTTCGACTCGACTTTCTTATGGGAGTAAAGTAGAGTAAAGTTTGTAAGTAGGATAATATATGTAGTAATATTTATTTTGTTGTGTTTTTTTTGATTAAATGGTAATTTTGGGAAAATGAAAATTTTATTTAAATAATTTAATGAAAGAAAATTTTCTTAATAGCGATATGGGTTTTGCAACAAGTATATAAAAAGTAAATAAAAAAGACAGGAATATCAACCAAGTGACCAACAGTTTTTAACTTGAATTATGTAACCTCCTAATATTAGCCAAACTAACAAATTAATGCTACGGTACAAATATTATCATGTCATTATTGTTATATTTTTAATTAATACTATTAAAGACGGAATTATATTTATATTTTCAGATATAATTTATTTTTGGAACTATATATTTTACATGTATTGTAATATTTTTTGTCAAGTCACAATTACGACATTTATCACTACTTGAGATTTAACAAAATAATAAAATTGACCTACTATATAAAATATATGATTAATTATTTATTCACTTAACGTGTAATAAAAAAATAATTATATTATTTTTAATGTGTAATTTTTTTTTTAGTCTTTTTCAAATAGGATGCACTAATTGGAAGTACACGAGTATTACTCCCATTTTATATTTTTGGCGAAGGAACGATGAAAATCATGAAATATTGTGAGGGCGTGTTTGAACGTCATTGGAAATCAAAAGCAAAACACGGAGAATTCCCTGGGGTGGTTTTACGAGCTTGTGAAAGAGAGAGCTTGAGCTCTAATGGAGGATTCAAAACCTAGAAATTGTGTGAGATGTCCACACTGTGCAGGTCCTCTTTCCAAGGAAATGGTACCTGTTAGCTGTATAACTGAGCTAATCTTTTTATATCATGTTTTTACATTTACTGCCTGTTCCGCTATTCATTTTGCACTATATATATCAATATATTACAAATCAATCGATTACAATATCAATCAATTGCAGCTTAGATGTTTGAAATTTAAAATCAGTGTGGTTGAGATTTTCCGATTTTATATGTTTTTTTTGAATTTATGCCAGGAAACCAGCGATTGGACTGTTGCACCCCTAATCAGGGATAGCTTTTCCATGGTCTCTCTCATCTTTTATCAATTCGAATTCAAATTCTCTCAATTGCAGAACCTTCCATATTAACTGTGTACCACATCTTTGATTTTTCCCCTGGAGGAGTATAATATTTTGAATTATTGATCATATTTATTGGGTTACTAGAATAAAATTTAGGTTCTATTTTTCTTGCTTTTATAAAGAAAATATTGTATTTAGTTGCCTGTTTCTTTTCTTTAGTTTGTTATTTACTTTTTCTTTTGGTAATATTTTGATTCATTGTAGATTGGTTCTGCTGTTGGGGGTACGGCAAGTGCATTCTACGGATTTAACCATGGTATAGTGCATCATTACTACTTACTGCTTTTTATTTTACTCCGTTGGAATCTATAATTAAGTTGTCTATTTACAATTGATTACAATGCTTATAGTGGTCACCTGTCTGTTTCTTCTTGTGATCCTATTAAGATTACATGCTATCCCCACTTGGACATGCTTTCTCATCTTCAGATAATGTAATTTTGAATTTTCCATGAATTATGGGGTTTCATCTTTTTGTTTTCTAATGTTCTTTCTGTTGCATGTTGATTTATCTTGTTGCTATTATTATTGTTTGATTGAAGAAATAGTGAGAATACCATGCATAATTTTGCAAGGACATTTGGTTTAGTTGGAGATTAAATTTTTACGGAAAGGAACATTTCTCTCATCATCATTTTATTGTTTCTGTTGATTGTTCACTTTTTCCAGTGATGCCAATTGTTCGGAGATGGGTTAAAGGACCTATGTGGCTGCATTTCCTTGTTGGTGTAAGTGTGTCAGTACTATTCTGTTGTACTGTTGTTTGCTTTGGATTTCCTTTCTGCATTATGCCTAGAACATTTTCTTAATTCTTTTTATTTATTTAATTTTCTTTCATGACATTGAAAATTTATTATTAGCTTAAAAATAATAGGCAAACCATTAAGTTATTTTTAGAAATCTTTCAGCAAAATGCACCTAAGTGACCCTATCTAATTATATTTTCCCCAACAGCTTAGTGATCCTTGTAGAGTTTGTCTTGAAGTTCAAAATGTATAAAACCTTGTAACACAATTGATTATAGTATTATATAGCAGGGTAATGGGGAATTTTGTAGCAGTATTGCTGGTTCATGATTGTGTGATATATTTCTTACTCTAGGTGTGATGCCTAGCTCTTATTACATCTATGTTCTTCTTTTCCCCTCTCGACGTAAAAAAAAAGAAAAAGGTATTTGAGCTTCTAGAACCCAAGAAAGATCATATGATAGTTTATGTCCTTTGATCTTATTTGTTTCTGAATTGGTTCAAATCTGTTCAAAAAATAAGTTGAGATACCATTTTATACCAGCTCATTTGATGGTATCACGTGGGACTTGGCTTTAACCTGGTTAAAAGGCTTCACTTAGCATTTGTCATCCTGAGTTTATTTTATTTGCATACTTCTGATGCATGTATTGTGTTGTTTTCTTGTTAATATACGTTGATTAGGTTTCTTTATCGGTATTAGTTTCTTTTCTTGGTTTGATAGTTAAATTGCTTGATTAATGTGTATGATAAAATAATAAAAGTGAAGAATGATTAATACTGATATCCTAAACATATTCATTATAAGTTTCCAATACAATATATTTCGAGTCCCTGTGTTGTAAATTAGGTAATCTTGATTATATTACTATTTTAATTAGAGGTCCAAGAAATTTCTAGTATTAGATATCCGCCACTTGATTGCTTTTGGTGTTTTAGTAATTTCTTCTTTTGCTGTTGTTGAGTTTCGGACAAATCTCTTTATGGATGCAGGCCCCACCTGTGATAGTTTTCTCTTCAGCTTGTGCAGGATTAGCAGGTCAGAGTTTATCGATAGTGTTCCATTTGTCATACTATTTACTTTTGCTTTCTGAGTTTCTTCTTCTTACATGCATCATTTTAATCTATATATAATGTTGGAGAAACTTCGTGTTGGGGAGCTTGGGGAGTTCACAACAAAGACCCTAATAATAGTAATACACATGGACCGAACTTGACCCAAATGTTAAACTAATAGGTCTTGAGCTCAAACTTGTATATTAAGCCTTCAACTCACACTCGAACACCAATGTGAGACTGTCAACTCACATCTTTCCTTTACAAATCTCTCCCTTCACATGACTCCCAACATTGACAAATTGTTTCCCTCAAATATGAACATATACTCCCAGCACTTATTCCACTGAGATTTGCGCATTAGGTTAGCAATTATTTGTGAACTTTGAATTCAACATGCTGAGTCCTGTACATTACTTGAGATCCTTTCTAGAATCACAGCTTTGATACCAATTTGTTGGGAAGGCTGGGTAGTCCATAAAAAATGTCTGGGAAGGCTGGGTAGTCCATAAAAAATACCCTAATACACCTTTAAACATGTACTATGTAAGCAAAACAACCGATCTATCGCATTCCTTCTCTTCTTCATATACTTGATGCAATTGCGTGCATGTGACGGTAGTTGTAGGGCTGTGTCTTTTTCCGAGTTGTAGTTCTTTCCTGATTGTAATCTTGTAATGAGTCAAAATTCAATCTCTCTAGGAGGGGATGAATATGAATATCTGGATTTGCTGCAAGCATTTTGAGTTCTTTTAGAATCTGCTATCAAATCTTAATTGCCTCTTAGGAACTTTTCTGGATTGTTAATTTAGAGAAACAAGTTGTCCTCTCCTTTGGCCATGGCCCCCGTGAGTTTATTACTTGATCTCTAATTTTAAGAGAAAGTTGATATTTTGTTTTGTCTGGCCATTGAGGGACGTAATTCAAATCCCCCCGGGGGGGGGGAGGGGGGGGGGGGGGGGTTAAATTCATTATTTATTTATAATTGACAGGCCTCAAGTGTAGGTAGAAATGATTTATGAAATAGCAGTACATTTGGATTTGGAGATGATGTTCGTTCTTTCATCGTTGAAGTGTGTTGTCCATTAATTTGACATAATTTTGTGGTTTGTTACTCTGCAGGCGGTGCTGTTCCAGCACTTGCTCAACTTGCATCTTCATCTTATCATGCAGCTGTCTCATCTCCATCATTGCCTCCTCCATCCTCGCAGGATGGGAAGATAAGCAAATCAAGAACCTCATCTCCCCTATAAGGATTTCCTCGAGGTTCCATGAATCTTGAGGGAGAAATAGAGACTCCCTTGAGCTTATATGAACTGGGAGTGCCTGTGATAAGAGCTTCAGTCAGATGAGCTGCTGGGAACAACAAAGGCTTCTAATATGTGCAGAGTTAATTCATTCGGTTTAAAATTATATATATACTCCTACATATATGTATATTCCAAGGGTTAAAGAATTTTAACCACACGTATTCTGCATCAAGGTCTACTCAATTTATTTTGAGCTCATTACATACTTGTTATTGAAATTGTTTGTTAAGGTATATACTAATATCGTATAATATTGTTTGTTAAGACATAATACCTTAAAATATTGTTTGTTATTTTCACTTTGTCCTACAAAAGAAATCATTCTTGAGTTTTATTTTGCTTTTAAGAAAAGAGTCTCATTTTTTTTTACGACAATATCATTAGTTTTTCATCACAATTTTATTATTCGGTTATCACTAGAAAGAGTAAAAATGGATACAAATATTCTCAAAAATAATTTCATTCATTTTATGAAAAGGATTTTATTTGTAAAATAAACAAGTTTCACAAAAAAAAAGTCATTTCTTATTGATTATTGTATAAAATGATTGAAGTTTGTTTGCTTATTAACGTTTGTGAAGGTAATTTTTGATGTTTTAAGTGTATTGTACTATTTTTGATGTGACATGCTTTTCAAAAGCTCGAGAAACTTTGTAACTAAATGTGTAATGTCCTTAAATATAACAACACAATTTTAATGATTTCATATTATCACTAATAAACTTAAATTCATTATATTAAAGGATCCATGTTAGGCTCTCAATGGTATGCATTCCTTGAACATGTGGGCAGGCTTTGACAGCGAAGTTGGGTGCTTGTTTATGCTAAGATGGTGCACCATTCGATGGCAGTGGCCTAAGCTAGAGGAGCTGAACAGACAAGAACCAAGACTTTGGGGCGAGGCTTGGCAAGGGTTGGGGCATGGCATAGGCATGAGCCTAGCGTGCTAATGCATGGTATGGACTGGCGTCCAGCGTGCACAAGAAATAGCGCGTGAACGGAGCATGCGGAAGGCTTGAAGCATTATGAATTGGGCATGGTGGGTGGCTCAGTTGGATAATGAGATTCAGTGTGTGGCATGAGTTTGGTGTTCTACTCAATCAGTTGGGCGCATGGGAGTAGCGCTGGGCTGCGTTGGGTAGCATTTTTTAGGGTCCTTAACACTAATATACAACAATTAGAAAGTAATTACAAAAATAAAACACACACAAAATAATTACAAAAATAACACAATAATTTCAAACAATTTAATTTCACATTAATAAGGAACCTAAAATCAAGGCTGCCATAATTCAAAATTCAAAATTCAAATCATATGGATGAAAAAAATAAAAATAAATTCTCGTCGTCTGTCTTCATCCCTCGCCAGCTTCCTCTTACGCCGCCCGAATCTCCGTCGTCTTCATCCCTCATCCCTCGCCAGCTTCCTCTTACGCCGCCGTGAATCTCCGTCGTCTTCATCCCTCGCCAGCTTCCTCTTACGTCGCCGCGAATCTCCGCCACGAAAAATTATTTTTCCGTCATTTTCCTCCTTTGCCATCGAGAATCTTAAACTTATGTTTCAGATCCTGCGAAAAAGAAAAGGGTGGAAAGTAAGCATGAACTGTCAGATTATATTTCATTTAACTTCAACAAAAGTATAACACTGCCAATGAGAAGAAGAAGAAGAAGAACATTCGCCCTACAAACATAAGTAAATGGTAACCAATCTTTAATACGCATGTAACCAACTTTTAATACAACGGTAGCAAAATCTTAATACAAAAGGTACCCAAACTGTAATATAAAGGTAACCAACCTTTAATACAACGGTAACCAACTTTAATACAGAGGTAACCAACCTTTAATATAACAGTAACCAAACTTTAATAGAAAGGTAACCAAACTTTAATATAGAGGTAACCAACCTTTAATATAACAGTAACCAAACTTTAATAGAAAGGTAACCAAACGTTAATACAGAGGTAACCAACCTTTAATATACATGTAACCAACCTTTAATACAAATGTAACCAACCTTTAATACAACGGTAGCCAAATCTTAATACAAAAGGTAACCAAACTGTAATATAAAGGTAACCAACCTTTAATACAGAGGTAACCAAACTTTAAAACAGAGGTAACCAACCTTTAATATAAAAGTAACCAAACTTTAATAGAAAGGTAACCAAACTTTAATACAGAGGTAACCAATCTTTAATATAAAAGTAACCAAACTTTAATAGAAAGGTAACCAAACTTTTATGAATATTTGGTTACACACAAAAACTAAAATAGTTACCTCTGTATAAATATATATTTAAAAATAAATACTTTAAAAATAAAGGGGGAAGAAAGTTGAGAAGAAAGGGGGAGGCAGGCGAGGGACGGGAGGGGATGCGGGGGAGGGGGGGCAGCCGCTGGAGGCGGGGGGGGGGGGGGGGAGGGGGGAGGGGGCAGGCGGGGGAGGGGAGATCTGGAGGAGGGGGAGGGAGGCGGCGGGGGGAGGGGAGCCAGCGGCCAGGGGAGGCGGCGGCTGGGGGAGGGGAGGCAGCGGCCAGGGGAGGGGAGCCGGCGGCTGGGGGTGCGTCTGGGGGGTGGTGGTCGCTGGGGTTGAGAGGTTGT
The DNA here is from genome assembly GCA_947179155.2 of Hedera helix. Lineage (NCBI taxonomy): Eukaryota > Viridiplantae > Streptophyta > Magnoliopsida > Apiales > Araliaceae > Hedera > Hedera helix. Next base: position 7,428,499 of record OX359266.1, read on the forward strand.
GGTGGAGGGGAGGAGGGACGGAGGAGGGACTGGGTCGGCGGCTGAGGAAGGGGGAAGCGGGAGGGGGCAAGCGGGGGAGGGGAGATCTGGAGGAGGGGAAGGGAGGCAGCGGCTGGGGGAGGGGAGCCGGCGGCCAGGGGAGGGGAGGCGGCGGGGCGGGGGAGGCGGCGGCTGGGGGAGGGGAGGCGGCGGCCAGGGGAGGGGAGCCGGCGGCTGGGGTGGTGGTAGGCAGGAGAGAGGAGAGGGAGGAGGCGGGTGGATGAAATGGAGGAAATAAATTTTTTGTTTCTTTTGTATGATAAGGATGATGACAGCAATGAAATATTTAAAATTTAAAATTTAAAATATCCACCTAAATTAAAAGGATACTAAATATGATATATTTATTTTGTAAATAAATATGAGGAAATGTATTACTTTTGTAATTATTTTATAGATGCACTATTGTTGTAATTATTTCTAAAAATGTACTAATATATGTAATTTTCCCCATTTTTTATAGGGGTGCAACTTGGTTGAGTTGGACAAGTTTAGGGGTCATCCAGTCCAACAGACATAAACTTGTTGGATTTTGGTTGGGCGGGCCTAAAGATTGGGCTTGACTATTGTTGTTCAAATATGGACTAACAATAAAGTTCATGATTCGGACAGGGTTAGGTGAGCTTGGGCAAACAACAATTAAAAAAATTAAACTTTTAATAAATTTAATCCATCAATTCTTAGATTAATGGAATTTAATTTATTAAAAATCATAAGCAAAAAATATTTACTAGAAACAAACATACACTGTTGATGAGAAGGAAAAACAAAGGAAAAATTATTATTAGTAATTCAAATTACTTTTAACCTCCCATTAATATATATTACACAACTTGTTAAATTAACAAATATTATATAAAAATAATAGAATAAGTTGTTTTTTTATAGTTCCGATTATGTTTGAGTTACTGTCTCTTTATTTTTCGTGATAGTAAAACATAAGAGAAGGTTCTTACAATTTGTTTCCTATATAGAGTAAACTCCATTTTTAGAAAAAAAAATAAATAATAATTTTCACAATAATTATATAGTAAGAGTTAAAAGTATATTCATCATTACAAGTAATTTTAAAACAGAGTATATATATATATATATAATTTGAGCGGGCTTGAGTTTCACGGGTTCATAAAATATTAAATCCAAGCCAACCCAAATTTGATTTGGACGGGTTACGGGTTGGACAGGTTTTTAATAATGTGAAAAAAAATCTTATTCAAGTATCACAAAATCATGGGGGGATTCAGGTTACTCGCGAATTGTCCAACCCAAGTTGCACTCCTACTTCTGTACCATTAGGCTGGAGTATCATGGGTTGGGCCAAGTGCATAGTTCGGTGGGTCAAAGGAATTCAGTACATAGGCAAACAAACAAGTGGTAGAAATGGGTTTTGACACATGGGTTGGATGGGAGTTTCAGTTGCATGTTCTCACCCATGTGACATGATCAAATTATTGGGCTGTTTGAATGCTGGACATGAATAACTATCAGGGCAATTAGATATGTTTGAATTGAATTAAGCATGACATTGAAAATAGTATACTATCAAGGAAATTATATTTGATATGAAAGAGTATTTACTTTGTAATTTTATTAATTTATTAATAATTTTATTTTATTTATCTATATTTAATTGTTTTAATTAATTGTTGTGATGAACTTGTTGCTTGGATTCCTCAAAATTAAACTAGAACGTTCCTAATGATAACATCACTACCTACGAGCTATGGCTATAGTTCAAGGCATAAATATGTGTGTGATTTGATTCGGAAATGGATTGATTTGGCCATAGTTTGTGTTGTATTATGGTTAGATTTGAGTTTTATTGCTTTGACTGGTTCTGTAATGACGGATTCGGATCTGAGCAATCTTTTTAGTTAATTAGTTTGTGTTTGTTGGAATTATAGATCTGTCGGCAAGTGATTGTGATGATGGTTTTTGAGTTGCATTTGAATGTTTGGCTTGTTTTTAGATAGTCAAAATGCTGCCTTTGTGCGACAATGTCAGTTGCAATGTAGTTCAAACTTCGTTGTGTAGGTTCATGCTGCGGGCTAATCCATTGTTGCTAACTATATATATAACATAGGGAAGAGATTAGATGGAATAATTCCATCTAATTTTTTTTGATGATGAAGTTTCTAGGTCAGATATGGTATCCCCAAAAAACAGACCTTAAATGGGAAGTTTCAATTAGAAATGAGAACATCTAAGGAGTAAGGACCAAATTCCAGTAGTGGTCTACTGGTTAGTCTTTAAGGTCACTGTAGTGTAGCTTTGGCTTGAGCAGCTGAAGCATGCAAGAGGTTGCCTTTTCCTTTATGATTAAATTGTGGACAATGTGGTCTGTTTAAACCAGCAATATCTGATAGTGACGCCTTCTCAATTTCCCTTTATGTGCTGCAGTCGCTGCCAGTTTTCATTTTTGCAAACCAGGCAGGTCTTGACATGCTGGAGACGACATTAGTGGCTTTACAGGATATCACATTGGGTAAGATATTTGATGACTCCGGTGGCAAGACTTTGTATTCGGATTTTGCCAAGATAGTGCATCAGGTAGCATTTAAGCGGATTTGAAGTTCATCATGTTCATTTACTTGAACACCAATCAATGTACAAATAAGTATAAGAAAAATCGAACAACAAAAAAGCCGAGACTTATGGCGCCTTGCATGCAAACACACCTAATTCAATATGAAGTTGCAAGTATTCATTCCATTGCTTCGAATATATATGGAAGGTAAAATTTGGCTGGCATGCTTTTATGAATATATATTAAAATTTGGCATGTTTTCAATGTAGCTGCTTACATACATGCATTTTCTTTTGTTAACTGGTCTTTTGTGTGAACACTCGTACCAAATTCATTTGACACACTATCCGCAGTCAATGTTGAGCCCAGAAAAAACTAAAGAGAACTACATACGTAACAATCAAACACAACATCAAATACTACATTCATCATAACCATTAAAAAGTGGGGTCTGCCACGAATTTTTATGCCAGACCCCACTTTTTAATGGTTAGGATTAATGTTGTGTTTGTAAACTTATTCGTTCATTAATTTTTACTAATCAAATAAAAATCTGTCTGTTGCTGTTGCTCCGGCCCTTGCATACAAAATTTGGACTTTTGGAATATGAAAACGAGTTAAGACATAGCAATAAATTTTAGTGTCTGAATTATATATTATATTCTTTATTGTCATATCTCAAATGGCATCATTTCAGGACTTCACATGACTGGAATTTACTTTTTTTGTTTATTTGTTTGTTGATCTTTTTCTTTTTGCTCTTTGTTTTTTTTTGTTTTGAAAATGTAGGTATGAGGTGAAGTTGAATGATGCCATTCTTTCCAAAGATAAACACTTACCCATGTAAGCTTTCTTCTAATTTTCTCTTTAATTATATACTGTTTAAATATGATCCAACTTTTCTACAAGGTGTTAGACTTTATAAATAGATTGCGTTATTAAATCTATGACAAGTTCTTGCCACTGACATGCCTGATCTAATCTCTAATATAAGTTAGCAAATGTTTGAGAAAACCACACCAGAACTTAAAGGGGAACATAATCAGATTTGTATCATCATATCATGTGAGTTTTTTTGAAATATTTTGTTTTGTTTTAAATTTAATTTTCTTTTTGCTGAGATACTGCAATATGATTTCCTACAATTTTTAAGGATGCATTTCCTTTTTCCAGGTATGATGAATTGGCTACCAAGTACAATGTGGAGTATATTGCTGGAGGTTATTTTTTAACTGCTGGGATTTTTTTTGGTTAATATATCATAGCTTTTCGTACACTTAAATTGGTTGGATCCTGATTCTGCTACTTGTTCAGTCTTGTTTATCTGCCAAGTCTCGGAGGATATATGGATAGTTTATGGCGTAGCGGCAATCAAGTTTCGCGGGCCATATGCTGTGACAAGCTTTGATATTACAAGGTACGATGTTGAATGCATCATGGCAAGCAATACCCTTCCTGCTGGGGAAATGGCGAGGCGAAACAAGGTGGCTGCTGTGACTAATGAGGTCTCTAATCAGGCTTGTGAGAGGTTTGAGAGTTTTCGATATTAGCTCTCCTATCAGTGTAAACACTTGATGCGCGATTATTCTTTGGATTTCTAGTAGTGTCAGTATTTGTTTTTAGTAAATGTATCGTAAGCAGAAGCTGAAATTACAATTGTAAATTCAACAATGGTTTATTTTAAATGATGTAATAATATTTTTTATGTTTTATTTTATATTGTATTGTGTTTGTTGAATAAATATGTGCATTACAAATTAAAGTTTTTTTAAAATCTAAAAAAGCTATAGCGACGGCCACCGACCCTAACTATAATGTTCCAAAAAACCCAGGCCTATAACGACGGTCGCTATATACATCTATAGCTACTGTCATGACCGTAACAATAGCTTTCAATGATCATTGGTAAAGAGCAAAAGCACAGTTGTGGCATGATCTTTAGCTACGGTCGTGACCATCTGTAAAGACCTCAAAGACCGTCGCTATAGGCTTTATCGACAACTTTTACGGCGACGGTTGATAGTACATTTAGCGACCGTTTTTTGGCCTATAGCGGCGGTTGACGACTGTCGCTATAGGCCAATTTTCTAGTAATAGGTTAGTGAATTCGGATATATTAATACATATGGTGCTTACTCTTTTGAAGTGAATGATTGATCTCATAATCATTTGTATCGATACACTAAAACAAGTATGTAGGTGTTTATTAGAGAATAAGTTTACTGAACATGATTCGCTTAAATGAACACTAATGGAGTTTTACATACTTTTCAATAGAAGTTCCTATAATAATAGTAGTATAAATAATACTTGGACTTGAGATTATTATAGTATCTTGTGTATTCCGAGTTATAATTTGACATATTCCTTAAGATTCCCTGACTATATAAAATGGTATGTTCTAGTGTAATAAAGTATACATGAAGGTAGATCAATGATTAAAAAAAATCTATCACTTTTAATAAATAGAGATAATGTCATATGCGATTCGATCGGTGACAACTCAAAAATTTCTGGCCAAGGTTGAATGTTAATTAGAAAGGAGTGTATAATTAATATTAACTAGAGTTGTACATTTGAAAATTGAAATGCATATAATCAAATAAATAAAACTTGATAGATAATTTCATATTTTATATTTGATTGAGACATTGTGTGATATAATGATTTAATTGTATGGTAACTATTTACTAAATAGGTTCATTGTGGTTAAACATTAATTTCATATTATCTAGATAGTCATAATATCCTGAGAGGTATCACTCATGATGTAGAATAAATATAATTAATTTTATTAATTATATATAAAAATTAAAAGATTTCAATTTATTTAAATAAAATTAGAATAATTTTAATTTTTTTTATTCTACTACGAGTATAATATTGAACTTAAAGAGTTACACCATAAAAATTATAATATTGATTTAGAAGTAATTGACTCAAATAATAATAAACTAACTATACTTAATTTGTACCATGGTGGAACAAATTAAATAACTTAATATTTATAATAAAGTATTTAAGAAATACTACTCTATATTATAATTAAATAGATAATTTGGTTCATCATCTTTTTTTTTGTTTGGTTTGACATTTGACTTTTTCTACAGGAAATGAACTTTTATTATTTGGGTGATACTAGGGGTTTTAAATTTTTTGTCTCAAAAAGTGTCTCAAATGATATGTCACCATAACATTAATTGGTTAGATCTCATGTGATTGAGTATGTCATAAATTATTATTAAAATATTCAATATTATGTCATTTGATACTCATTTGAGATCTCTGGCATTACTCTTATTATTTATCTATCAAAACCAGAAAATAAAATTAGTAACATTGTTTTATAAGGAGACAAGAATTAATAATATAATTTTATAAGAAAATAATCAACATAAGATCATCTTACCTATTATTAATTTATTACTTTTGTTGAAATATATATGTACAATAGTATAAATTTAAGTAAAATTATATTACTACTTAGATAATATAATTTTAAAAGAAAACAAAATTCATCAAAATAACTTAAATTTGTTACTAATTAAAATATTATTATATTTATAATTTTGAGTATAAGTAAGATTTTATTATTATTTAGATTATATAATTTTGAAAACACCTATTTTCTTATGAAAATCATCTATCAAATATTAAACTATACTACTATTAAAATATACAGAGGTATAAACACAATACTTTGACTAATAATATTATTCAATTATTAAATAAAAAAATTAAAAATTATTCAATTTATCTAGTAGCATATATAAATATTTAACAATATCCTAACTCTAAATTAAGACCACATGTCTTGCATGAGGTGTAACCATATGATTTAATTATTAAATAAAAAATAAAAAATCAATTGTTTTATTTAGTAATATTTTTTTTTAAAAAATAAAAATTTAATAATATTATAATTTTAGAATAAGACCCCGTGTTTTGCACATGATGTACACTGAAGTTATAAATTAATAAGAATTATTATTATTATTATTATTATTTTATAAATTTTCTAATTCAAAAATATTTTAGGAATTAGATTAAAATCTTAAATCCTAAAGAGTTTAGGAAAAAAGAGTTGTTATATAAGGATAGACCTTATTATGGATTATAATTTACTACCATTATTCATTCTCAAATCTAAATAGTTTAGGAGAGATAAAAAGAAAAATGACTAGTTACCCTAGGTTTTTTCATAATCCTATATTATTTCTGTGACGCCCCCAAATCTAGGCCCACACAGCCCAAACTTGAGTCGTCAAAAGACTACAACAAAATTATTACAACAAAGCATAACGTACAACAATACAGTGTATAATAATACACAACTAAGTTTTCATTATTATTGCCACACTATTTTATAACACGTGAAGACTATGATAGCTATCCCCGCACTCTCACTCCATTCCCCGGCTAGACCCCGTTACGTTCTCATCTCCTGTTGAAAAACAATGGAACGAAAAGAAAGGGTGAGCTCAAATAGCCCAGTAAGAAATATCATGACTAAGATAATGACGAATAATTTATCATTAGCCTTCAACAGTTGAGTTCTTGATAGAATACAATAGACTACAAGGTTTATATCAAAAACTGCAGTTAAATTCTTAAACAACGTTCAGATCAATAATAGCAGCGGAATGAGCAATCTATTAGAAGAATAATGCAGACTATAATGTCCACTCGCTTCTCTTTTTAGTAAAAATATCATCAACTTTTATCATCTGAAATACCATTAGTCAAGATAATACAACTTCACAGTTCCTGGTCATAATCATGCAGATCAACAGTTCGTCTTTGCACTACGGGCCAAAGACATTCAATATAACACCAACGGTCATGATTATACCAGATTCAGCCTTTGGTCATAATCATACCAACCAACAGTTCATCTTTGCACTACGGGCCAAAGAGAACATTCACCACGTGTCATAAAAGACACCGAACAGATGTATCGCCTTTAACCTAGTATATCGCCTTTAACCTATCATCTGTTCAACAATTATATCACATCTGTGCCCCCGGCCACAGATATTCACAACAGCTTGATTCTTGATGATTAATACAAATAACAGTGATACAAATGATAAACAGAAGAACAGGATAAACAATAAGTATCGGAAGTTTACTTTGTGCAGATTCAAATAATGTCCAAATTGCCAACATGATGTGGAGTGAAATTTAAAAATGATATTCAAGATCCACAGTTCAGAATAACGATTACAGTTCAATAGAAATGTTCAGAAAATAGGAAGGTTCAGTTGAACTAATGAAATTCAACTATTATGGAACATATAATATTTTCAGGAATTATAGAAGCAATAGTTCCATAATAAGTTTCGATTTAGGTGTATGGAAGAAAATAATATCCCTTACCGTAGCAGGTTTGATTAACAAAAGGTGAAGGGAATTAATATCCCTTACCATAGTAAGTTTGAATAATGGAAGATGAAAAAGATGGTATCCCTTATGAGTATAAAGGAAAATGATATCACTTACGAATATGGAATAAAAGTGTCATGTGATAATTCGTGTAGACAAATTATTTCCACACGAGACAAATAAAAAGGGTTATTCACCAACAGGCGATAATCCGCACCGTAAGGTTATTCCCATCAATTTGAATACGAATAGTTATTCACCAAACAGGCGTAATCCGCACCGTAAGGTTATTCCCACAATTTAATAGAATTTGAACACGAAGAGTTATTCACCAAACAGGCGTAATCCGCACCGTAAGGTTATTCCCACAATTTAATAGAATTTGAACACGAAGAGTTATTTACCAAACAGGCGATAATCCGCACCGTAAGGTTATTCTCAAAGATTAATAAGGAATGAATACAAAAGGTTATTCACCAACAGGCGGTAAACCGCACCGTAAGGTTATTCCCACAATTTAATACATGGAAATAAATGGCACAAGAAAGAAACGATATTATTTTCGAGAATCAAAGAATGATAATCCCTTCAAGTAAGAAAGAAAATAATATCCATTTATGATGATGAAAAGAGTGATACCCCTTACCGTAGTAAGTTAGAATATGAAAGAAGATGATATTCCTTACCACAGTAAATTTAAGAGTGTGAAAAGAATAATATTCCTTACCATAGTAAGTTAGAATATGAAAGAAGATAATATTCCTTACCATAGTAATTTTAAGAGTTTGAAATGAATGGTATTCCTTACCGTAGTAAGTTTAAATAATAGAAGATGAAAGAATATGATATTCCTTACCACAGTAAATTTAAGAGTGTGAAAAGAATAATATTCCTTACCATAGTAATTTTAAGAGTTTGAAATGAATGGTATTCCTTACCGTAGTAAGTTTAAGAGTATGAAAGAAAATGAAATTCCTTACCACAGTAAATTTAAGAGTGTGAAAAGAATAATATTCCTTACCTTAACACGTGACTGGATATTGATTTAAATGAGGTTGATCAACCTATATTTTTATAATAAAATTAGTAATTACCACATATAAATTTCAAAGTGTATGATAACTCGTATAATATGAATTATCAAAATTATATATATTTAACATAATTTTTGTAGTATAATATAACTACTTTTAAATAGTTTTAAAAATAATATTCCAAAATAAATCTTCCAAAGAAAGCTTTTAAAAATGAATCTTCTTAAAGAAGAGTCTTCTAAAGGAAGATTTGTGAATACCGTGAAAAATAGGAATTTATGAAATTACTACTCTTTAATAAAACACTTACTTGAAAAATTCCTGCACTCTTTTTGGCTTTCAAACTCTCAAAATAACCTTACTATTCTCAGAGAAAACTCATAAAATTCTTATAGAAAAATTTTATGTTTTAGGTGTGATTTTTCTATTCAGCTGAGCAAGCTATTTATAGGAGAAAATAAGTTACTATGCGGTAGGTGAGCAGCACGCCAGTGCTGAATTGCAGCAGCAGCCGTCTGGCTGCTTTCCTCCTTCTCACCAACCCACCCAGCAAGCAATTCTCACATTTCATTTTTCATGTGGGTCCCATAGAGGGCCCACATGTTTTTACTATTCCAAATAGTAATTAAATAATTTTTTTTTTTATTTTTATATATATATATATATATATTCTTCCTACATGTCCTGCATATAAAATAATGCTACGACAATAATTCAACAATAATTTAATAAATACGTGACAGATTATTATTAATTTAATAATATAAATTACTGTGTATTTGCTACTGTGACAATTATTTGGTTCAATAATTTTAAAGACAGTGCACCAACAATTATTGACTCAATGATATGAAATACAGTGTAATGACAATTATTGAATCAATAATGCAAAATACTGTGTAACAACAATTATTGAATTGATAACATAAAATATTATGAAATGACAATTATTGATGAAATGATGTGCAACAGTTACGGTATCAATTATCAGATCAATAATGCAAATACTGTGTAATAACCAATTTATCAATTCAATAATATAAACACCGCACAATACCTTGTGCTACTATAGAATACCGCGTGCTACAGTAAAATACCATAATTTACCGTATGCTACTATTCTTTTATCACCGGTATTTTAACAGTTAACACCGTTGACTATTTTTATTTAAAAAGGTTACTTCTGTCGTTTTCTATATCCGACAAATATTCCGTTGTGGGGTCCACAAATAATTTGTTATTTCGGCGCCGTCGTACGGCCCGAATATTCCCCGACAAAACGAATATTCCCCGACAAAAAGAATATTGTCCGACAAAATAAAATTTGCACATAACATCCTTAACTTTCAATTTTGTCAATTTAACCATTTACTGTTTCAGGAAAAATATATATGAAGAAAAATTAAATTTTGTATTTCATAAATTCGGGGTCTTACAACCTCCCCTCCTTATGAAATTTCGTCCCCGAAATTGACGTACCTGGCATTTCGAAGAGGTATGGATACCTAGACTTCATCTCAGATTCTAGCTCCCAGGTCATTTCCTCAATATCTTGGTTCCTCCATAAAACCTTAACTTGAGGTATAACCTTTGGGCGTAAGATCTGCTCCTTCTTATCTAGGATCTTAACAGGTACCTCCTCATACGTTAAATCTTCTGCTATAACGTCTGGTTCTAACTCAATGACGTGGTTTGGGTCCTTCACATATTTACGTAACATAGATATGTGGAAAACGTTATGGATGCGAGACATACTTGGTGGTAAAACTAGTCTGTAGGCTACGGTTCCTACTCGATCGAGGATTTCAAATGGGCCAATAAATCGAGGGTTAAGCTTTTCTCTCTTTCCGAATCTCGTAACTCATTTCCATGGAGAAACACGTAAGAATACATGATCTCCGATGAAGATCGGCATAACTCTTTTGTCGTTCTTGTGCTGTCTGTATTCGTTGTCGGATCATTTGGATCTTTTCGGTCGTCAAGCGTACCAACTCGGGTCCCAACAATTTTGTTTCTCCTACCTCATTCCAACATATTGGAGAGCGACACTTGCGTCCATATAAAGCCTCGAATGGAGCCATGCCTATACTTGCTGGGTAACTATTGTTGTAGGAAAATTTCACCAATGACAAGTACTTATCCCAACTTCCTTTGAAGTCGAGTACGCAAAGTCTCAAAAGATCTTCGAGGGTTTGGATCGTCCTTTTCGATTGTCCGTCCGTTTGAGGATGGTATGCAGAACTAAAACGTAGTTCAGTGCCCATAGCTTTTTGTAGACTGATCCAAAAGCGTGAAGTGAATCTAGGATCTCGATCAGAAACTATGGAAACTGGCATGCCATGCAATCTCAAGATCTCATACCGGCAAGACGTTCAAGTGAAAAGTTTTCTCGTATAGGCAAGAAATGAGCGGATTTGGTCAATCTATCTACGATGACCCAAATTGCATCTAAGCCTTGAGAAACTTTGGGAAGATCCATCACGAAATCCATATTGATGTGTTCCCACTTCCATTCAGGAACCTCAAGTGGTTGTAATGGACCCTTAGGTACTTGATGCTCTGCCTTGACACGTTGACAAGTTAGGCACCTTGAGATAAACTCTGCAATCTCCCTTTTCATATTGTTCCACCAAAATGTATGTCGAAGATCTCGATACATCTTGGTACCTCTCTGGTGGATTGCAAATGGCGTGTTGTGTGCCTCCATCATGATTTTATGCTTCAAATCAGGATCGTTAGGAACACAGAGTCGAGAGTTAACTCGAAGTATTCCTGTCTCGTCGATTCTTGCTTCGGGGATGGCACTTTCTTGTACTTTCTTCATCATGTTCATCAGTTCCGGATCGGTAGCTTGAGCAACTTTAATTTTATCCATTAAAGCTGGTTCTACTCGCACGTGAGTAATCTTTGAGTGGGTCCCTGGTGTCTTTAGCTCTATCTCCATCTTTTGCAAGTCGTACAAAATACACTTTTGTGTTGTCAGCAGTGCACTTGTACTCGCATAAGATCTTCTGCTCAAAGCGTCAGCTACAACGTTCGCCTTTCCCGGGTGATACTGGATTGTGTGGTCGTAATCCTTCAACAGCTCAAGCCAACGTCGTTGTCGCATGTTGAGTTCCTTCTGGGTGAAGAAATACTCGAGGCCTTTATGATCCGTATAGATATCCATTTTTTCTCCGTACAAGTAGTGTCTCCAGATCTTCAACGCGAAAACGACTGCTGCCAACTCTAGATCATAAGTAGGATAATTTTTTTTTTCATAATCTTTGAGTTGTCGAGAGGCATAGGCTATAACATTTTCATGTTGCATAAGGACACAGCCTAGACCTTTGCCTGAAGCATCGCTGTAAATGACAAATTCTCCTGATCCTGATGGTATGGTCAGAACAGGAGCTGAAACAAGTCTCCTCTTGAGTTCTTGAAAACTTTTCTCGCATTCCTCGCTCGATATAAGTTTTGTACTAGAACGAATGATACCGATATCTAATAATTAAACTTTCATCTCTTGGCGTTCTATCGGAGCCATTTGGTATTGGGCTTTGGAAAAGGGCTTAGTATCGGGTTCAAGATCGATACAGAATTCAATTTCTCGGTTTGGGGATAAGCCAGGAAGTTCCTCAGGAAAAACGTCAGGAACTCATTAACAATAGGAATGTCATTCAAGTTTGATGTGTTTTTGTTCAAATCAATGACATGGGCTAAAAAGGCTTGACATCCGTTTTTCAATAAACGAATGACTTTATGGCTAGAAATAATAGTTATAGATTTCAATGGTTTAGTTGCTTGAATTTGCATGACAGGTTGATTAGGAATATGAAAATTAATAATCTTATGAAAACAATCAATTTTAGCATGATGGGTAGTCAACCAATCAATTCCTAAAATCACATCAAATTCATGCATCTCCAAAGAAATAAGGTCAACAGGTAATGTGAGGTTGTTGATTTGAACTAGGCAAGATTTATAGATAGTAAATGTAATAGGTATTTCTCCCAATGAGATTTCAACTGATAAGACAAGATTTAAGTTTTCAATAGGCAAATTTAAACGTTGAGTACATATAGGTGAGATAAAAGAGTGGATAGAGCCAGTATCTAACATGACATAGACTTCTCGAAAATTGATGAATAGCTTACCGGTCATCACCTCATTCGATTTCTTGATCATCAAGGCTGTCATCATCAAATCGAGTCCCGTATACTTCATCCGGATCTTCACATATTTCAACCATGGGAATACCGCTAAATAATTTTCTAACAAACTGTTTCTCGGATTCATCAACTTCATCAGTAGTAACGTACCAATGATTTCCATAAGAATAGTATTTTCGATAGACTGCAGTTTCCATGATAGTGACTAACTTAACCTGAATTCCTCTAAATTGTAACGCCCAAAAGTATAGAAACATCATTTTTAAATAATCTTGGAAATCATAGCTGGAACACCATAAATCCCAAAGACTAATTTGAAAAGTCCATATATTCTGATCCTTTGTTATAGAGCATAACCAGGTGATATGACTCTCCCAATTAATGAGTAAATTAAAGGCAATAATTTCTGCAAGTTCATTACTTCCTTTAATTGCTTCTAATAATGGATCTGGAACGACTGTAGCAGAACTTTCACCTTCATCCTTACTGGATAGAACACGCATAATTTTTGCCTTAGGCAAATGATTCAACTCTGAGTTTGTAAGAAGATTATTCGTCGCCTCTTGTTTTGCAGCTACATTTGTTTCGGTCATTTCATAGTTAACCTCCTGATTTCCAGATGCCATACTTAACTGTGGTCACAAAATAAATGTTAGTTCAAATAAACTGACTCATCAATTCATGTCCCTATATTCAAATCAACTCATTAGATAATAAAATCTAATTTAGGTGGGACACACTAGTGACTGATTATATTCGTCTCTCCCCTCCTAGTTCTACCCCAGATCTCCATTAAAGACCATATCCCTAAGCTCTGATACCAACTGTGACGCCCCCAAATCTAGGCCCACACAGCCCAAACTTGAGTCGTCAAAAGATTACAACAAAATTATTACAACAAAGCATAACGTACAACAATACAGTGTATAATAATACACAACTAAGTTTTCATTATTATTGCCACACTATTTTATAACACGTGAAGACTATGATAGCTATCCCCGCACTCTCACTCCATTCCCCGGCTAGACCCCGTTACGTTCTCATCTCCTGTTGAAAAACAATGGAACGAAAAGAAAGGGTGAGCTCAAATAGCCCAGTAAGAAATATCATGACTAAGATAATGACGAATAATTTATCATTAGCCTTCAACAGTTGAGTTCTTGATAGAATACAATAGACTACAAGGTTTATATCAAAAACTGCAGTTAAATTCTTAAACAACGTTCAGATCAATAATAGCAGCGGAATGAGCAATCTATTAGAAGAATAATGCAGACTATAATGTCCACTCGCTTCTCTTTTTAGTAAAAATATCATCAACTTTTATCATCTGAAATACCATTAGTCAAGATAATACAACTTCACAGTTCCTGGTCATAATCATGCAGATCAACAGTTCGTCTTTGCACTACGGGCCAAAGACATTCAATATAACACCAACGGTCATGATTATACCAGATTCAGCCTTTGGTCATAATCATACCAACCAACAGTTCATCTTTGCACTACGGGCCAAAGAGAACATTCACCACGTGTCATAAAAGACACCGAACAGATGTATCGCCTTTAACCTAGTATATCGCCTTTAACCTATCATCTGTTCAACAATTATATCACATCTGTGCCCCCGGCCACAGATATTCACAACAGCTTGATTCTTGATGATTAATACAAATAACAGTGATACAAATGATAAACAGAAGAACAGGATAAACAATAAGTATCGGAAGTTTACTTTGTGCAGATTCAAATAATGTCCAAATTGCCAACATGATGTGGAGTGAAATTTAAAAATGATATTCAAGATCCACAGTTCAGAATAACGATTACAGTTCAATAGAAATGTTCAGAAAATAGGAAGGTTCAGTTGAACTAATGAAATTCAACTATTATGGAACATATAATATTTTCAGGAATTATAGAAGCAATAGTTCCATAATAAGTTTCGATTTAGGTGTATGGAAGAAAATAATATCCCTTACCGTAGCAGGTTTGATTAACAAAAGGTGAAGGGAATTAATATCCCTTACCATAGTAAGTTTGAATAATGGAAGATGAAAAAGATGGTATCCCTTATGAGTATAAAGGAAAATGATATCACTTACGAATATGGAATAAAAGTGTCATGTGATAATTCGTGTAGACAAATTATTTCCACACGAGACAAATAAAAAGGGTTATTCACCAACAGGCGATAATCCGCACCGTAAGGTTATTCCCATCAATTTGAATACGAATAGTTATTCACCAAACAGGCGTAATCCGCACCGTAAGGTTATTCCCACAATTTAATAGAATTTGAACACGAAGAGTTATTCACCAAACAGGCGTAATCCGCACCGTAAGGTTATTCCCACAATTTAATAGAATTTGAACACGAAGAGTTATTTACCAAACAGGCGATAATCCGCACCGTAAGGTTATTCTCAAAGATTAATAAGGAATGAATACAAAAGGTTATTCACCAACAGGCGGTAAACCGCACCGTAAGGTTATTCCCACAATTTAATACATGGAAATAAATGGCACAAGAAAGAAACGATATTATTTTCGAGAATCAAAGAATGATAATCCCTTCAAGTAAGAAAGAAAATAATATCCATTTATGATGATGAAAAGAGTGATACCCCTTACCGTAGTAAGTTAGAATATGAAAGAAGATGATATTCCTTACCACAGTAAATTTAAGAGTGTGAAAAGAATAATATTCCTTACCATAGTAAGTTAGAATATGAAAGAAGATAATATTCCTTACCATAGTAATTTTAAGAGTTTGAAATGAATGGTATTCCTTACCGTAGTAAGTTTAAATAATAGAAGATGAAAGAATATGATATTCCTTACCACAGTAAATTTAAGAGTGTGAAAAGAATAATATTCCTTACCATAGTAATTTTAAGAGTTTGAAATGAATGGTATTCCTTACCGTAGTAAGTTTAAGAGTATGAAAGAAAATGAAATTCCTTACCACAGTAAATTTAAGAGTGTGAAAAGAATAATATTCCTTACCTTAACACGTGACTGGATATTGATTTAAATGAGGTTGATCAACCTATATTTTTATAATAAAATTAGTAATTACCACATATAAATTTCAAAGTGTATGATAACTCGTATAATATGAATTATCAAAATTATATATATTTAACATAATTTTTGTAGTATAATATAACTACTTTTAAATAGTTTTAAAAATAATATTCCAAAATAAATCTTCCAAAGAAAGCTTTTAAAAATGAATCTTCTTAAAGAAGAGTCTTCTAAAGGAAGATTTGTGAATACCGTGAAAAATAGGAATTTATGAAATTACTACTCTTTAATAAAACACTTACTTGAAAAATTCCTGCACTCTTTTTGGCTTTCAAACTCTCAAAATAACCTTACTATTCTCAGAGAAAACTCATAAAATTCTTATAGAAAAATTTTATGTTTTAGGTGTGATTTTTCTATTCAGCTGAGCAAGCTATTTATAGGAGAAAATAAGTTACTATGCGGTAGGTGAGCAGCACGCCAGTGCTGAATTGCAGCAGCAGCCGTCTGGCTGCTTTCCTCCTTCTCACCAACCCACCCAGCAAGCAATTCTCACATTTCATTTTTCATGTGGGTCCCATAGAGGGCCCACATGTTTTTACTATTCCAAATAGTAATTAAATAATTTTTTTTTTTATTTTTATATATATATATATATATATTCTTCCTACATGTCCTGCATATAAAATAATGCTACGACAATAATTCAACAATAATTTAATAAATACGTGACAGATTATTATTAATTTAATAATATAAATTACTGTGTATTTGCTACTGTGACAATTATTTGGTTCAATAATTTTAAAGACAGTGCACCAACAATTATTGACTCAATGATATGAAATACAGTGTAATGACAATTATTGAATCAATAATGCAAAATACTGTGTAACAACAATTATTGAATTGATAACATAAAATATTATGAAATGACAATTATTGATGAAATGATGTGCAACAGTTACGGTATCAATTATCAGATCAATAATGCAAATACTGTGTAATAACCAATTTATCAATTCAATAATATAAACACCGCACAATACCTTGTGCTACTATAGAATACCGCGTGCTACAGTAAAATACCATAATTTACCGTATGCTACTATTCTTTTATCACCGGTATTTTAACAGTTAACACCGTTGACTATTTTTATTTAAAAAGGTTACTTCTGTCGTTTTCTATATCCGACAAATATTCCGTTGTGGGGTCCACAAATAATTTGTTATTTCGGCGCCGTCGTACGGCCCGAATATTCCCCGACAAAACGAATATTCCCCGACAAAAAGAATATTGTCCGACAAAATAAAATTTGCACATAACATCCTTAACTTTCAATTTTGTCAATTTAACCATTTACTGTTTCAGGAAAAATATATATGAAGAAAAATTAAATTTTGTATTTCATAAATTCGGGGTCTTACAATTTCTTCTTCATCTATAATCTATTGGTGGATTATTTATGGAGTGCTACACACACTGAATAGCTTGTGTTTGATCCATGAAATTGAAGGAGCACGAAGGAACAAAAAATCGAAACTTGAAGATCAAATCAATAATTAATTTGTCTTCATAAGGTATTATTTTAATATTCCTCAATTAATAATATTGAATGAAGGTGGTTCATAGGATTGCAGAATTTTTTTAAATATGATTTGTACTATACTTTCACGTTTTACATCAACATAATTACGCATAATTATATTTTCTACACTAACAGATATGTGTTGTAATATTCCTATTGACTGAAAGCCTCTGAGTAGTTGGGGGTGCGTGCACGAAATTTGTAAGGAAAATACACAGGTTTAGGCATTGGTTGTATAAGTGTTTGTAAGCCATGTTGTGTTTGTGAATTTTGAGTTTGGAAGGATGAGATTGGAAGAGAAAATATAATAGGGGAAGGGAGATGAGGGGAAGGAAAGGGATTATAATTTTTCATTGTCCTGTTTATAAGTTTTAGAGAGGAAGGGAATGAATGATATTTTAATTATATTTTCTCTTGTTTGCGAGTTTAAAAGTAAAAAGAGAAAAGAAAAATATTTTTATTTTTAAACTATACTATTACTATATTACTTTACATATGAATGTAATAAATGATATTATTTATTTTGAAAGGTAATTTAGGTAATATAAAATATTTAACTTTTCCATCCGTCCAAATCCTCCCACTTTTGGGGAAAAAGTTTTGAACAAAAAAAATAAGTAAGTGCACAACATTCAAATACTATATCCATCTTAACCATTACAAAGTGGGGTTGACATTGTAATCAGTGTTATGCTCTACTTTTTAATAGTTAAGATAGATATAGTATTTAATTTTGTGTCCTTAGACTTATCCAAATCAAAAATAAAATTAATTTTACCTTCAAATCTCTTCCATTCATCCATAAAAAAAAGCTCAAAAATATGAGATTTAGAGAAAGTTTAACTACTTTTCCTTTTTTTCCCTTCTTTTTTCCATAAAATAAAACTTACAAATATGGTGCAAGTACAGAGAATTCCTTGTATTGATTGGTTAAAAAAAAGTTAGATTTTTTTACTTGTTTACAATTGTGTGTTTTAATTCAACATTAACATACTTGCGTTTGGTTGTGTTTGATTGATACAAAGTGTTGGTTTAATCATGTATAGACATGTGTATGTGAGCTATCGGTAAAACCAATATATAGTTGTGTTGTGCGTGGATTTATGGTTTTGGGCGATAACCAGGCCATCACAAAGCAAAACTTTTAGTGTAAATTTCAGCCTCGATAACAATAGACATTAAAAAGAAATACTTTTTTTTTTAAAATTTGTAAATTAATTAATTTTTATTTTTTAAGAACAAAGAGAGTATAATTTTAGTACGAAAAATATTTATATGGAAAAACCAAAACCATTGTTATATATAAGGAGAGGATTGGTCAACGGTCAAAGGACATAAACTAGTCCAACGTAAGAGGTGTTTGATAAAAACTGAATGAAATAGTTTTGAATGTTTAAATAATCTGAATGAAGTAGATTTCTGAATACTGAATGAAAAAAGTTGTTTGATAAGTAACATATCTAAAACATATAATTCTCTAACCCTAAATAAATACATTCTCAAGCTTAATTATTTCATCTCCAATGCAAATTATGAGAAATACATTCTTTACCATCAACACTTATATTTCATAATAAGTATACTGAAATAAATATGCATAATACATGTAACTACTACTTTGATTCTAATTACTATGGGATTATATATATATATCTAAGTAAATACTCCTAGGTTTAACTTTATAAATAAGGAATTGATATTTTTATAAGAGAAATTGATATTTTCACAAGACTCTTTTTATATAAATAATAAGTAAAGTCCACCTCAAATGAGTAATCTCTTATAAAAATATCAATCCCCTATAAATATTCTAACCCAAAAAGAAAAGAAAATAGTAATAAAAAAAATACTTTGCTCTTATAAATAGTAGTTCTTCCCTCTAAAAACCTTTTTTCAATGACGGTTTTAACAGACCATCTCTTTCTCTCTCCAAAAAGCTTCACTAACGGCGAAATCATGGAGGTTAAAAGGCCAAAAACGAAAATTGTGTGCACATTGGGATCCTTTTCGAGATCGGCGGAGATGATTGAGAGATTGCTGAGGGCGGGCATGAATGTTGCTCGCTTCAATTTCTCTCATGGAACTCATCAATACCACCAGGAGACCCTTGATAATCTCCATACTGCTATGCGAAATAACGGAATCTTTGTGTTGTCATGTTGGACACTAAGGTATTGTTGGATTTTGTTTGATGGGGTTTTTACATATTTGAATTCCTTCTGAGGGTATGATTTTTGGGATTTTTTCGTTGTGATTTTTGGGATTTTTGCCTTGTAGATTGAGAATATGCAATTAATTAAACCTACATAGATGTTCAATATTCGTTTTAATTTGCCTATTGAATGAGTGATCAGAGGACCATTGACAAAAATATTGTTGAAGGACCGTTCTTACAAAATAGTCATGCCTAATTCAACTGATTTTCAAATTTTATCTTCCATATCAGAGTTCAAATTTTTTGTTTTTCATTTTTGGCTTAAATCATAGTTTTGGGTGTAACTAACATGCCACACTTGTTTGAAGTTCTCATCATTAATCTCCAGGTAGATATTTTATTATTTGTTATCTAGTGTCAAAATATAAAGCAACTACTGAGAACTAAAGATCAATCCTCGTGCAAGTATTAAATACCGACATATGTGGATATACGAGATAGGAGGGGGTAAAGAAGGGACCCACAATTATTATTCTATTTTATCGCTTATTGTTCTATGTTAGCCGCAATTCACTTTCGACATAAAATTAGTCAACATATATATCATTTTCCATTAGGTAGTTAGATACAATTATGTGGACGTCAAATTCTTGGATGCTTCTTTCTCACTAATATTGGTACCAAAAGGTGTTACAATTATGGATTTAAATCAACACGTTAAATTTCTTTGTATCCTGCTTATATCACTTATTCAAGTCGATATTTTTTTTTCTTAAAATACAAATTGTGGATACATTATATCAATATGAAATAATGTGTAGGACAATCTAGCATAAATGTTTATGAATTTATCAAATTATGAACAAGCATATTGTAGTTTGAGAACTTTTCTAAGAGTAGACACTTCTTCGTTTCCAGGGTCCAGAGATACGAACTGGTTTCTTAAAGGATGGGAAGAAAATTGATCTAAAACGAGGTTAAGAAATCACCATCTCCACTGACTACAATATTCAGGGTGATGAGAACACAATTTCTATGAGCTACAAGAAGTTGGCTGAGGACGTGAAGCCACAAAGTGTAATTCTTTGTGCTGATGGAACAATATCACTCACGGTTCTCTCTTGTGACAAGGAAAAGGGCTTGGTCCGATGTCATTGTAAAAACTCTGCAGCTTTGGGTGGAAAAAAGAATGTTAATCTTCCCGGTGTTTGTTGTTGATCTCCCAACCTTAACTGAGAAAGACAAAGAGGATATCTTGGGGTGGGGGATTCCCAACAAGATCGACAAAATTGCTTTGTCATTCATACGCAAAGGTTCTGACCTTAAAGAGGGTAGGAAGCTGCTCGGTGAACATAGAAAGACTATTCTACTGATGTCAAAGGTTTGATCTTGATCTTGATCTTGATTCTGTTTTTATATTTTGGTAAAGAAAATCTTTGGAAATGTGTTTCGTTCGTATCTTACCTGACATGATTTTTCTTTTGTTTTGGTTAAATTGTAGGTTGAAAATCAAGAAGGGGTGGCTAATTTTGATGACATTCTTGCCAATACAGATGCTTTTATGGTAGCTCGGGGTGACTTAGGAATGGAGATACCAATTGAGAAAATATTTCTAGCACAAAAAATGATGATATACAAGTGCAACGTGCAGGGAATACCTGTGGTGACTGCGACTTAGATGCTGGAGTCCATGACCAAATCTCCATGGCCTACTAGAGCTGAAGCCACTGATGTTGCCAATGCGGTTATTGATGGGACTGATTGTGTGATGCTTAGTTGTGAAACCGCTGCTGGCGATTAACCTGAACTTGCTGTTCAAACAATGGCCAAAATTTGCATTGAAGCTGAGGTTTCACTGAATTATGTAGACGTATTCAAAAGAATTATGGAAGCTGCACCAAAGCCAATGAATCCACTAGAGAGTTTGGCCAGTTATTCCTTGAAAGCAACTTTAATTTTGGTCCTAACCTGTTGGGTTATGGACCCAAATCGGAGCGTCCATGGAGCGGATGACCCGATGGGTATAAATCACATTGTTCATTGTCTAGATACAATGAACATGTGATCATAACCTCTCCATTTAAGCTCTTGGGGGTTTCATGAGTTACATGCATGAGAGTTATATTGCTCTTAAACCTATTTGGGAGTTACATAGGTTACATGCTCTTAATTCCTTTGGGAGTTACATGTGTGACGCCCCCAAATCTAGGCCCACACAGCCCAAACTTGAGTCGTCAAAAGACTATAATAAAATTATTACAACAAAGCACAACGTACAACAATACAGTGTATAATAATACACAACTAAGTTTTTACTATTATTGTCACACTATTTTACAACACGTGAAGACTAGGATAGCTATTCCTTGGACTCTCTCTCCATCCCCCGGCTAGACCCCGTTACGTTTTCATCTCCTGTTGAAAAACAATGGAACAAAAGAAAGGGTGAGCTCAAATAGCCCAGTAAGAAATATCATGACTAAGATAATGACGAATAAATTATCATTAGCCTTCAACAGTTGAGTTCATGATAAAATACAATAGACTACAAGGTTTATATCAAAAACTGCAGTTAAATTCTTGAACAATGTTCAGATCAATAATAGCAGCGGAATGAGCAATCTATTAGAAGAATAATGTAGACTATAATGTCCACTCGCTTCTCTTTTTAGTAAAAATATCATCAACTTTTATCATCTGAAATACCATTAGTCATGATAATACAACTTCACAGTTCCTGGTCATAATCATGTAGATCAACAGTTCATCTTTACACTACGGGCCAAAGACATTCAATATAACACCAACGATCATGATTATACCAGATTCAGCCTTTGGTCATAATCATACCAACCAACAGTTCATCTTTGCACTACGGGCCAAAGAGAACATTCATCACGTGCCATAAAAGACACCGAACAGATGTATCGCCTTTAACCTAGTATATCGCCTTTAACCTATCATCTGTTCAACAATTATATCACATATGTATCCTCGGCCACAGATATTCACAACAGCTTGATTCTGGATGGTTAATACAAATAACAGTGATACAAATGATGAACAGAAAAAAACAAGATAAACAATAAGTATCGAAAGTTTACTTTGTGCAGATTCAAACAATGTCCAAATTGTCAACATGATGTGGAGTGAAATTTAAAAATGATATTCAAGATCTACAGTTCAGAATAACGGTTACAGTTCAATAGAAAGGTTTAGAAAATAGGAAGGTTTAGTTGAAATAATGAAGTTCAACTATTATGGAACATATAATATTTTCAGAAATTATAGAAGTAATAGTTCCATAATAAGTTTCGATTTAAGAGTATGAAAGAAAATGACATCCCTTACCATAATAAATTTAAGAGTGTGAAAAAATAATATTCCTTACCACAGTAAATTTAAGAGTTTGAAATGAATGGTATTCCTTACCGTAGTAAGTTTCAATAATAGAATATGAAAAAAGATGATATTCCCTACCGTAATAAATTTAAGAGTGTGAAAAGAATAATATTCCTTACCACAGTAAATTTAAGAGTTTGAAATGAATGGTATTCCTTACCGTAGTAAGTTTCAATAATAGAATATGAAAGAAGATGATATTCCTTACCGTAATAAATTTAAGAGTGTGAAAAGAATAATATTCCTTACCACAGTAAATTTAAGAGTTTGAAATTAATGGTATTCCTTACCGTAGTAAGTTTCAATAATAGAATATGAAAGAAGATGATATTCCTTACCGTAATAAATTTAAGAGTGTGAAAAGAATAATATTCCTTACCTTAACACGTGACTGGATATTGATTTAAATGAGGTTGATCAACCTATATTTTTATAATAAAATTAGTAATTACCACATATAAATTTCAAAGTGTATGCTAACTCGTATAATATGAACTATCAAAATTATATATATTTAACATAATTTTTGTAGTATAATATAACTACTTTTAAATAGTTTTAAAAATAATATTCCAAAATAAATCTTCCAAAGAAAGCTTTTAAAAATGAATCTTCTTAAAGAAGAGTCTTCTAAAGGAAGATTTGTGAATACCGTGAAAAATAGGAATTTATGAAATTACTACTCTTTTATAAAAGACTTACTTGAAAAATTCCTGCAATCCTTTTGACTTTCAAACACTCAAAATAACCTTACTATTCTCAGAGAAAACTCATAAAATTCTTATAGAAAAATTCTATGTTTTAGGTGTGATTTTTCTATTCAGCTGAGCAAGCTATTTATAGGAGAAAAGATTTCACTATGCGTGGTAGGTGGCTGAAAAAAATTACAGCAGAGGCTGCGTAAACGTTTTTAAAATTTTTTCAATACTTGCACAGTAACTTTAAAATTTTCAAAAAGTGAACAGTAACTTTTGTCGGCAGATGAACAGTGTCTTTCCCGAGATGAACAGTAACTTCCGTCAGTGAATAGTAACTTTTCCGGGAATGAATAGTAAACTTCGGGAGTGAATAGTAATTTTTGAAAAATAATAATATTATATATATATATATATATATATTTTTTTTTTTAATAAAACAAAAATACCAATTAGTAATATGACAACTAAAATAATTCTACCACAGTGATAACAATAATTCAAAATAATGCAACGACTACTGTGTCGATTATCAGATCAATAATATGAATTACTATGCATTTGTTACTGTAACAATTATTGGTTTAATAATGCAACATGTCGTTTAGTAACAATAATGCAAAATACTGTGTAGCAACAATTATTGAATTGATAACATAAAATATTATGCAGTGACAATTATTGATGAAATTATGCGCAACAGTTACGGTGTCAATTATCAGACCAATAATATGAGACACTGTGCAATACCGTGTGCTACTGTAGAATACCGTGTGCTACACTGAAATATCATAAATTACCGTATGCTACTATTCTTTTATCACCGGTATTTTAACAGTTAGCACCGTTGACTATTTTTATTTAGAAAGGTTACTTCTGTCGTTTTCTATATCCGACAAATATTCCGTTGTGGGGTCCACAAATAATTTGTTATTTCGGCGCCGTCGTACGGCACGAATATTCCCCGACCAAACGAATATTCCCCGACAAAGCAAATATTGTCCGACAAAATAAAATTTGCACATAACATCCTTAACTTTTAACTTTATCGATTTAACCACTTACTGTTTCAGAAAAATATATATGAAGAAAAATTAAATTTTATATTTCATAAAATTCGGGGTCTTACAACCTCCCCTCCATATGAAATTTCGTCCCCGAAATTGACGTACCTGACAATTCGAAGAGGTAAGGATACTTAGATTTCATCTCAGATTCTAGCTCCCAGGTCATTTCTTTAATATCTTGGTTCCTCCATAAAACCTTAACTTGAGGTATAACCTTTGAGCGTAGAATCTGCTCCTTCTTATCTAGGATCTTAACAGGTACCTCCCCGTACGTTAAATCATCTTCTATAACGTCCGGTTCTAACTCAATGACGTGGTTTGGGTCCTTCACGTATTTACGCAACATAGATATGTGAAAAACGTTATGGATGCGAGACATACTTGGTGGTAGGGCTAGTCTGTAGGCTACGGTTCCTACTCGATCGAGGATTTCAAATGGGCCAATAAATCGAGGGTTGAGCTTTCCTCTATTTCCGAATCTCGTAACCCCTTTCCATGGAGAAACACGTAAGAATACATGATATCCGACGTTGAAACTTTCGTCTCTCCGATGAAGATCAACATAACTCTTTTGTCGTTCTTGTGCGGTCTGTATTCGTTGTCGGATCATTTGGATCTTTTCTGTTGTCAAGCGTACCAACTCGGGTCCCAACAGTTTTGCTTCTCCTACCTCATTCCAACATACTGGAGAGCGACACTTGCGTCCATATAAAGCCTCGAATAGAGCCATACCTATACTTGCTTGGTAACTGTTGTTGTAGGAAAATTCCATTAATGGCAAGTATTTATCCCAACTTCCTTTGAAATCTAGTACGCAAAGTCTTAAAAGATCTTCGAGGGTCTGGATTGTCCTTTCCGATTGTCCGTCCGTCTGAGGATGGTATGCAGAACTGAATCGTAGCTCAGTGCCCATAGCTTTTTGTAGACTGATCCAAAAGCGTGAAGTGAATCTAGGATCTCGATCAGAAACTATGGAAACTGGCATGCCATGCAATCTCACAATCTCATTTATGTACATACCGGCAAGACGTTCAAGTGAAAAGTTTTCTCGTATAGGCAAGAAATGGGCAGATTTGGTCAATCTATCTACGATCACCCAAATTGCATCTAAGCTTTGAGAAACTTTGGGAAGACCCGTTACGAAGTCCATATTGATGTGTTCTCACTTCCATTCGGGAACTTCAAGTGGTTGTAATGGACCTTTAGGTACTTGATGTTCTGCCTTGACACGTTGACAAGTTAGGCACCTTGAGATAAACTCTGCAATTTCCCTTTTCATATTGTTCCACCAAAATGTATGTCGAAGATCTCGATACATCTTGGTACCTCCTGGGTGGATTGCAAACGGCGTGTTGTGTGCCTCCATCATGATTTTATGCTTTAATTCAGGATCGTTAGGAACACAGAGTCGAGAGTTGACTCGAAGTATTCCTTTCTCGTCGATTCTTGCTTCGGGAATGACACCTTCTTGTACTTTCTTTATCATGTTCATCAGTTCCGGATCGGTAGCTTGAGCAACTTTAATTTTATCGATTAAAGTCGGTTCTACTCGCACGTGAGCAATCTTCGAGTGGGTTCCTGGTGTCTTTAGCTCTATCTCCATCTTTTGCAAGTCGTACAGAATACGCTTCTGTTTTGTCAGCAGTGCACTTGTACTCGCATAAGATCTTCTGCTCAAAGCGTCAGCTACAACGTTCGCCTTTCCCGGGTGATACTGGATTGTGTGGTCATAATCCTTCAACAGCTCAAGCCAACGTCGTTGTCGCATGTTGAGTTCCTTCTGGGTGAAGAAATACTTGAGACTTTTATGATCCGTATAGATATCCACTTTTTCTCTGTACAAGTAGTGTCTCCAGATCTTCAACGCGAAAACAACTGCTGCCAACTCTAGATCATGAGTAGGATAATTTTTCTCATAATCTTTGAGTTGTCGAGAGGCATAAGCTATAACCTTTCCATGTTGCATAAGGACACAACCTAGACCTTTGCCTGAAGCATCGCTATATATGACGAATTCTCCTGATCTTGATGGTATGGTCAGAACATGAGCTAAAACAAGTCTCCTCTTGAGTTCTTGAAAACTCTTCTCGTATTCCTCGCTTGATATAAGTTTTGTACTAGAATGAATGATACCGATATCTAATAATTAAACTTTCAACTCTTGGCGTTCTATGGGAGCCATTTGGTAAGGGGCTTTAGAAATGGGCTTAGTACCGGGTTCAAGATCGATACAGAATTCAATTTTCTCGGTTTGGGGATAAACCAGGAAGTTCCTCAGGAAAAACGTCAGGAAACTCATTAACAATGAGAATATCATTCAAGTTTGACGTGTTTTTGTTCAAATCAGTGAAATGAGCTAAAAAGACTTGACATCCGTTTTCGAATGACTTTATGGCTAGAAATAACAGTTAAAGATTTCAATGGTTTAGTTGATTAAATTTTCATAACAGGTTGATTAGGAATATGAAAACTAATAATCTTATGAAAACAATCAATTTTAGCATGATGGGTAGTTAACCAATCAATTCCTATAATCACATCAAATTCATGCATCTCCAAAGAAATAAGGTCAACAGGTAGTGTGAGGTTGTTGATTTGAACTAGGCAAGATTTATAGACAGTAGATGTAATGGTCATTTCTCCTAATGGGGTTTTAACTGATAAATCAAAGTCCAAATTTTTCAGTAGTTAAGTTTAAACGTTGAGCACATGCAGGTGAGATAAAAGAATGGGTATAGCTAGTATCTAATAAGCGTAGTGTAATGACCCGGAAATTCATAAGACTGATTTGTATGGTCTTAGGTGATTATTGTGATTTAAGGCTACGCTAATTCTCGGATGAGGGAGTAGTGGATAGTCGATTTGGGAAAATTTTAAGCTTTTGAGGATTCGAGCGGAAAATTGAGGTTTAGATATAAAACTAACCCTGGTAAAGTGACAGACGATCACTGGAAAGAAATTAGAGTCTTGTCATGAAGGGGATAGGACAGTGTTGTAAAACAATGCCCATGTTAAGAAAATCGATGAGATTATTCGGAGAGACAGATGTTGTAAGGGTCTAGAAATGGACCAAACTTTAACCAAGTGGTGGTAGTGGTAATTCCGAGGATGAACTCATCTTTTGAGTTAGTCAAAAATTTAATCTGAAGAAGAGATGAATGCGTAGGAAAGACTAAGCATTTAACCTAATACGAATATTAGGGTTAAAAGAGAATATTTTAATATAAATAAATGAATTTATTAAACAGTAATTATAAATTTCTGTGCGATTAAATTAAATCATTATATGATGGCTTGAGGTTATTTAATTATATGTTGAGATAATTAAAGGAATTTAAGGAAGGTTCAATTAATGGATTTAGTAAATTAATGGACCAATCTAAGATGTGTAATATCAAAGTTTGATAGGGTTATTGAGCTATGTGATTATTTGATTAAATAGCTAGCGAGTTAAATTGGAGGAATAAATTAATTAATGTGATTATTAATTTATGAGAGTGCTTAAACATTAAAAATGTTATTTATTTCCATTTGGAAAGTTGTTAATAGTGGATTATTAATATTATATAATTCCACTAGGAAATTAATAATTTGAATTTGTCAAATTAATTTATTAAACAAGCCCAATTTAATTTAATTGTTTATGGACTTGTAAATTGGTTAGGAGATAATTTAATTGGCACAATATGGTGAATATGGCAAACCATATAGGAGGTCCAATGACTTATTTATTTGAGCCCAAATGAATTTAATCAAGTGGCCCAAATGATGGTGGAATATTTGAGCCCAATGGTGAAATTAAGTACTAATACTAATGATTTAATTATCAAGGCCTAAACCCTAGTCCAATGATTTAATTAATTGGTAGCCCAATTGATTTAAATGTCAAGCCCAAAATTTATTTAATTGACTAGCTCAATGGAAGGATGTAGCAAGCCCAATGATCTAATTAAATTGTGGCAAACTTTAGCCCAATGAATTTTATTATGGTAGCCCAACCTTAAGTTCAATTGATGAAATTGTTGGAAGCATTAAAGGAATTAATCTAGTAGCCCAATTGAATGTAAAATGGGAGCCCAAACAATTTGATGTTGAGAGCCCAAATGAAATAAACTAATAGCCCATATTATGCATGTTATGGCTAGTTAAATATATATATTTATGTATATATATATATTGGTATATATTTGGATATGTATTTGTTAAAAGAAAAGTCAAAATTTGGGGAAAAGGAAAGGGAATAGCCGGCAGTTTTGGGAGGAAAAAGGGGGGCTATTATAGCTTCCCTTGGGAGCTTGGTTTGGTTGGGAAGAACAAAGGCTAGTAGGCCTATTTCATTTATTGGTGATGTGTGTATACTTACACCAAATGTAAGTATACATATCATCTAATAACAAATAATACACTCATTCTCTCACATTTGTTATCATCTATTCATTTCTTCTAAGTTGCTTGGGAGAAAGTTTGAGAGCAAAAGAGAGAAAGGTTAGAGAGAAAATGAAAGAAAACTTGGTGTTCTTGAGCTTCTATAGAAATAAATCACCAAGTGAGACTTGGCGGAGGAGTGCACGGAAACTAGGAGGGTCTTGGATGTCTTCAAGCTTCATCTCATTCTTTGGAAGGAAGAGAAAAATGGCACACAAGCCCAAGAGGTATAAAAAGTTCATACAAACCCTAGTTTGTGCTTTCATTTGTATTTTTGGTAATTTCCATGGTGAAAAACCATTTTCAAAGCTATAAATGTTTATATCCATGCTAGATTAGTAAATCTAGGGTTCAATGGATTTAACATGTGTATTTATGGGTATCTATTATGAAAAGTTTAGCAAAAAGCTTGAAAACGATTTTTACCGACGGAACCCTAAGCGAACGGGTGATTCGGAGCTTTATATCTTGAAACCTAAAAGTTAGGTATGAGATTTTCTTCTTGGTTATGGTAAATATATAAGTTAAGAACAATACCTAGTTGGTAAAATGTTCGTGTGAGTTGTTATGGTCAAGATATGATTTTTAGACCAAAGAATGCCATTTTAAGAACTCAATGTGCAAACGGTCCACTTTGTGGCTATTTTTCAAAATCAAAACTTTTCCAAAAATTTGATCCAATGATGGAATATTGTAGTTTAGGAAGATACGAATCCATCGATACCAATTTGAGGTCATTTGGATTTGTAGATTTCATTTTATTCAAATTTTAATCAAAGGAGCAAAAGTTGAAAAATCAGAAAATGGCAATTCTGCAGATTCTGCAAGAGGAGGGCCGGGGCCCTTGTTTCCTTTGTAAAAGGAGGGCCGGGGCCCTAGTCCCTTTTCACAGAAAAAATAAATTTTAATCCGGGTTGGGTCGGGTCATTTTTAACGGGTCGGTTCGGAGCAGTTTGAGTCAAAATGTTTAAAAGTTAATATAATTAATTTGGGACCCAAGTTTATTAATTATTTATTATTTATATGATAAATAATAAATAAAGTAAATAAAAGCCATTTTTATGATTAATTATTATTTAATTGATATTAAATAATATGTAGAGCAAATAAATATGATAACTAATTATTTAATTATTTATTGTTAAATAATAAATAAAGGATGTTATGAAGTTAAAAAAATAATTATTTATTATTTAATTATATTAAATAATAAATAAGGATAATTAGTTAATTAATTATTATTTAAAGGATAATAAATAGTAATTAAAGAAAGATGAACTTGATTTGGTAATTATTTATTATTGAATAAATAAGGATGATTAATTTTTTTATTATTATTTAAGGGATATTAAATAATAATTAAAGGAAGATAAAGTTAAATAAGATAATTATTTATTATTGAATAAATAAGGATGATTAATTATTTAATTATTATTTAAGGGAGATTAAATAATAATTAAAGGAAGATAAAGTTAAATAAGGTAATTATTTATTATTGAATAAATAAGGATGATTAATTATTTAATTATTATTTAAGGGATATTAAATAATAATTAAAGGAAGATAAAGTTAAATAAGGTAATTATTTATTATTGAATAAATAAGGATGATTAATTATTTAATTATTATTTAAGGGAGATTAAATAATAATTAAAGGAAGATAAAGTTAAATAAGGTAATTATTTATTATTGAATAAATAAGGATGATTAATTATTTAATTATTATTTAAGGGATATTAAATAATAATTAAAGGAAGATAAAGATAATAAGGTAATTATTTATTATTTAATAAATAAGGATGATTAATTATTTAATTATTATTTAAAGGATATTAAATAATAATTAAAGAGAGATGAGTGAATAAAATAATTATTTATTATTTAATTAATATTAAATAATAAATGAGGTTAATTAATTAAGAAATGATTATGTAATTGGTATTCAATAATCATTAAATGAATTAAGGAGAATTAATTAATTATTATTTAAATTAAATAATAATTAAAGTGAATTAAGGTTAATGAGATAATTGTTATGTAATAATAAATAACAAGTAATGCTAATTTAATTATTTATTTAACTAATATTAAATAAATAATGTTATGTAATTAAGAAAATAATTGTTTATGTAAATATAAATAAACAAGTAAAGTTAATTAAATTAATTAATTATTTAAATGATATTAAATAAATAATGTGGGGTAATTAATGAAATAATTGTTTATGTGAAGATAAATAAACAAGTAAAGTTAAGTGAATTAATTATTTATTTAAATGGTATTAAATAAATAATGTGAAGGAATTAAAGGTAATAAAGTGTAAACAATTGACGGGTATTTGTTGGAGTGTTTAGTTATTACCAATATTATAAATATTCATTTAATGAATGATAATTAATGGTAAGTGGATAAATATTATTAATGGATTAATAATATGGATAATTGGATGAATATTATTAAGGGCTTAATAATATTAATAACCAATTAAGGTGTTGTTCAGTACGTGAGAAGCGTTGGTAATTTAGTGATGTATTATTAATGTATAATAATACTGATCGGTAATTAAAATATTATCCAAGGATGATAATATTGTCT
The DNA here is from genome assembly GCA_947179155.2 of Hedera helix. NCBI lineage: Eukaryota > Viridiplantae > Streptophyta > Magnoliopsida > Apiales > Araliaceae > Hedera > Hedera helix. The sequence continues at coordinate 7,460,596 of OX359266.1, forward strand.
TATAAATTTACGAGTTAATAAATAGGGAATTCTGTGTTGTAGAGTAAATTCTTTTGAGAATGGCAGCTGAGTTCCTATGTACTTTACTAATTGCCAGATAAGCAATTTAGGTCTTTCGAAGACAGTAATTCAATTCGTTGAGCGTTAGTGATGGAACGCGAATTTCAGACTGGTAGCGTAAGTCAATGCGACTATCAGGCAAGTTTTTCAGTATTATGTGCTATACTTGCGAACCTGTTTGCTATATGTATAAACTATTAAGTGTGCACTCATTTTATGTGCTAACTGATTTTAAATGTGCCTGTGTACAGTCATATGTTGTTAATAGCTGGTATATGATTAATGCTATGAATTGAATGTGTTATATGAGTTATATAACTTGGAAATATTTACATGCATGGTAAGCATGTGTAAATTGTATAAATGTAAAGCATGATAAGCATGATGCCTATGTAAATGCCAAGCATAAAGCATAAAGCATAAATTAAATGTAACCTACGTGTTATGTGTTAGCTGTTAGACTTGCTGAGCCGTCGTGCTCATTCTTGCTATAATAAACATTTTCAGCGAGGAGCGAGGAATTGATGATCCCGGTAATCGTAGAGAAGATGTTTGTGGTTTATGGTTTATTTTATTTAAGACGTTGTTTTTAGAACTGCTTTAAGATAACGTCGTATAAGCCTTGTAATAATAGTGAAAGGCGGTTGTAAATCAAGACGAGTGTTAATATTTTGTAAACTCGTGTAATTAAAAGCAGTTAATAAATAGTCATGTCGACTTATTGATTAGGTTGCGAGCTTTTATTTGCTCACAATGGTTGTAATACACTAGGTCATCAAATATAAATGATCTGAGTTGTAGTATTTATGTAAAGATTGCGATTCTGAGACAATGTTAAGTAAATGTTATAAAATTTTAAATTTACTGAGTTTTTCAACAACATGCCTTTATTTAAATGTTGTGGAGTTTATTCGTTGACGAACGGGAGTCACGGTTGGTCAAAGTTGATTTTCCCCGGGGCGTCACACGTAGACTTCTCGAAAATTTATGAATAGCTTACCGGTTATCACCTCATTTGGTTTCTTGACTGTTATCGTCAAATCGAATCCCGAGTACTTCATTCGGATCTTCACGTATTTCAACCACGGGAATACCACTAAATAATTCTCTAACGAACTGTTTCTCGGATTCCTCAACTTCATCAGTAGTAACGTACCAATGATTTCTATAAGAATAGTATTTTCGATAGACTGCAGTTTCCACGATAGTGACTAACTTAACCTGAATTCCTCTAAATTGTAACGCCCAAAAGTATAGAAACATCATTTTTAAATAATCTTGAAAATCATAGCTGGAACACCATAAATCCCAAAGACTTATATGAAACGTCCATATATTCTGATCCTTTGTTATCGAGCATAACCAGGTGATATGATTCTCCCAATTAGTGAGCAGATTAAAGGCAATAATTTCCGTAAGTTCATTACATCCTTTAATTGCTTCTAAGAACAGATCTAGAACGACTGTAGTAGAGCTTTCACCTTCATCCTTACTGGATAAAACACGCATAATTTTTGCCTTAGGCAAAAGATTCAACTCTAAGTTTGTAGGAAGATTATTCGTCGCCTCTTGATTCGCAGCTACATTTGTTTCGGTCATTTCATAGTTAACCTCTTGATTTCCAGATACCATACTTAACTGTGGTCACAAAATAAATGTTAGTTCAAATAAACTGACTCATCACTTCATGTCTCTATATTCAAATCAACTCATTAGATAATAAAATTTAATTTAGGTAGGACACACTAGTGACTGATTCTATTCATCTCTCTCCTCTTAGTTCTACCCCAGATCTCCATTAAAGACCATATCCCTAAGCTCTGATGCCAACTGTGACACCCCCAAATTTAGGCCCACACAGCCCAAACTTGAGTTGTCAAAAGACTACAACAAAATTATTACAACGTTTAACAATACAGTGTATCATAATACATAACTAAGTCTTCACTATTATTGCCACACTATTTTACAACGTGAAGACTACGATAGCTATCCCTCAGACTCTCACTCCATTCCCCGACTAGACCCAGCTACGTTCTCATCTCCTGTTGAAAAATAATGGAACAAAAAAAAGGGTGAGCTCAAATAGCCCAGTAAGAAATATCATAACTAAGATAATGACGAATAAATTATCATTAGTCTTCAACAGTTGAGTTCTTGATAGAATACAATAGACTACAAGGTTTATATCAAAAACTGTAGTTAAATTCTTAAACAATGTTCAGATCAATAATAGCAGCGGAATGAGCAATCTATTAGAAGAATAATACAGACTATAGTGTCCACTCGCTTCTCTTTTTAGTAAAAATATCATCAACTTTTATCATCTGAAATACCATTAGTCAATATAATACAACTTCACATTTTCTGGTCATAATCATGTAGATCAACAGTTCATCTTTGCACTATGGGCCAAAGACATTCAATATAACACCAACGGTCATGATTATACCAGATTCAGCATTTGGCCATAATCATACCAATCAACAGTTCATCTTTGCACTACGGGCCAAAGAGAACATTCACCACGTGCCATAAAAGACACCAAACAGATGTATCGCCTTTAACCTAGTATATCGCCTTTAACCTATCATCTGTTCAACAATTATATCACATCTGTGCCCCCGGCCACAGATATTCACAACAACTTGATTCTTGATGATTAATACAAATAACAGTGATACAAATGATGAACAGAAGAACAGGATAAACAATAAGTATCGGAAGTTTAGTTTGTGCAGATTCAAATAATGTCCAAATTGCCAACATGATGTGGAGTGAAATTTAAAAATGATATTTAAGAACCACAGTTTAGAATAACGATTACAGTTCAATAGAAATATTCAGAAAATAGGAAGGTTCAGTTGAAATAATGAAATTCAACTATTATGGAACATATAATATTTTCAGGAATTATAGAAGCAATAGTTCCATAATAAGTTTCTATTTAGGTGTATGAAAGAAAATAATATCCCTTACCGTAGCAGGTTTGATTAACAAAAGGTGAAGGAAATTAATATCCCTTACCATAGTAAGTTTGAATAATGAAAGATGAAAAAGATGGTATCCCTTATGAGTATAAAGGAAAATGATATCACTTACGAATATGGAATAAAAGTGTCATGTGATAATTCGTGTAGACAAATTATTTCCACACGAGACAAATAAAAAGGGTTATTCATCAACAGGCGGTAATCCGCGCCGTAAGGTTATTCCCATCAATTTGAATACGAAGAGTTATTCACCAAACAGGCGGTAATCCGCGCCGTAAGATTATTCTCATCAATTTGAATACGAAGAGTTATTCACTAAACAGGCGGTAATCTGCGCCGTAAGATTATTCTCAGAGATTAATAAGGAATGAATACAAAATGTTATTCACCAACAGGCGGCAATCCGCGCCGTAAGGTTATTCCCACAATTTAATACATGGAAATAAATGGCACAAGAAAGAACATAATATCCATTTATGATGATGAAAAGAATGATACCCCTTACCGTAGTAAGTTAGAATATGAAAGAAGATTATATTCCTTACAAGTAAGAAAAAAATGACATTCCTTACCGTAATAATTTAAAAGTGTGAAAAGAATGATATTCCTTACTGTAGTGAGAATAAAAAAAATGACATTCCTTAGCACAGTAAATTTAAGAGTTTGAAATGAATGGTATTCCTTACAGTAGTAAGTTTAAGAGTATGAAAGAAAATGACATCCCTTACAGTAGTAAGTTTAAGAGTATGAAAGAAAATGACATCCCTTACAGTAGTAAGTTTAAGAGTATGAAAGAAAATGACATCCATTACCTTAACACGTGACTGGATATTAATTTAAATGAGGTTGATCAACTTATATATTTATAATAAAATTAGTAATTACAATATATAAATTTCAAAGTGTATGATAACTCGTATAATATGAACTATCAAAATTATATATATTTAACATAATTTTTGTAGTATAATATAACTACTTTAAAATAGTTTTTAAAATAATATTCTAAAATAAATCTTCCAAATAAAGCTTTTAAAAATGAATCTTCTCAAAGAAGAGTCTTCTAAAGGAAGATTTGTGAATACCGTGAAAAATAGGAATTTATGAAATTACTACTCTTTAATAAAAGACTTACTTGAAAAATTCCTGCACTCCTTTTGGCTTTCAAACTCTCAAAATAACCTTACTATGCTCAAAATTCTCTCACAATAAACTTATAGAAAAATTTATGTATTTTAGATATGATTTTCTTATTCAGCGAATGACCTATTTATAGCAAATGAATTTACTATGCGTAGCACGCCGGGGAAGGAAAAATTGGGGGGCTGCGCCTCCCCCCCGGTTGCGCAAACGTTTTTTTTAAAAAAAAAATTTTCAATACTTGCACAGTAACTTTAAAATTTTCAAAAAGTGAACAGTAATGAACAGTAACTTCTGTCGGCAGATGAACAATGTCTTTCCCGAGATGAACAGTAACTTCCGTCAGTGAATAGTAACTTTTCCGGGAATGAATAGTAAACTCCGGGAGTGAATAGTAATAATAATATTATTATTATTTTTTTTAATAAAACAAAAATACCAATTAGTAATATGACAACTAAAATAATTCTACCACAGTGATAACAATAATTCAAAATAATGCAACGACTACTGTGTCGTTTATCAGATCAATAATATGAATTACTATGCATTTGTTACTGTGGCAATTATTGGTTTAATAATGCAACATGTGGTGTAGTAACAATAATGCAAAATACTGTGTAGCAACAATTATTGAATTGATAACATAAAATATTATGCAGTGATAATTATTGATGAAATGATGCACAACAGTTACGGTGTCAATTATCAGACCAATAATATGAGACACTGTGCAATACCGTGTGCTACTGTAGAATACCGTGTGCTACACTGAAATACCATAAATTACCGTATGCTACTATTCTTTTATCACCGGTATTTTAACAGTTAACACCATTGACTATTTTTATTTAGAAATGTTACTTCTGTCGTTTTCTATATCCGACAAATATTCCGTTGTGGGGTCCACAAATAATTTGTTATTTCGGCGCCGTCGTACGGCACTAATATTCTCCGACCAAACGAATATTCCCCGACAAAACGAATATTGTCCGACAAAATAAAATTTGCACATAACATCCTTAACTTTTAACTTTATCGATTTAACCACTTACTGTTTCAGAAAAATATATATGAAGAAAAATTAAATTTTATATTTCATAAAATTCGAGGTCTTACATCGAGTATGCCAATATTATCCGTGATTCTACCAGATATGCCGAAAGATTCAGGGTCTCCAGCAAGGCATTGTCTTATATACCGGGCACTTATGCCTGTATTGAGTTTAGGGTTATACCATCATTTCATACGGACTCCACGGAGTATGCATTGGAGCACTCTATTCAATATGCAAAGGCCAAAAACCTTTGTAAGACGGGAAACTCAGTTGTGGTGTTGCATTATGATGGAAATAGCGGTATGATCAAGATCTTGGCAGGGAATTGATTTAAGTAGGTGCTAATCTTTTTTCAGTCTATGGAGTTGACTACGTTTGAAGAATATTTAGGTAATTGACTTTTATATAGGTAACTGTTATCACAGTGAAAAATATTATTTTTTGCATGTGGGTTCTATTTTTACCTATAACGATAATTTTAAAACTGTTGCTATATGCTAACGACTACGCTTTATATGTTAAAATCGTCGTTATCTACATATTGCGATACTTTATATGTAAAAAGTATCTTCATAATCTATAGTAACGGTTTTAAAACCGTCGCTATAGATAAAAAATGGGGCCTGTACAAAAAAAAATTTAAAAAGATATTCAAAATACGTATGGAATGTGTAAAATTTTGTTATTCATAAAAAGAAAGAAATAAGATTTTTTTTTTTACCTTCATTCGGATGGAGGAGGGTATTTAGGGAATAGAAGAAAAGACAGTCTGTCGCAGCCTCGCAGGGAGGTTTACCGTTCGTGCTTATAAGATAGGAAGGAAACCCTAGAAGGAGACTTAACACTACTTGATCTTATCAGAGCAGCGGTGTCTAGGAACGGCGGCGATCGGAATTTTGTAGAGAGAATGAATTTGCTGCCCATTCGCCTCCGGCGAGATGAAGGCGGCTCACATATTCTCTTCTCCCCACATATTTCCTAGTACCCGCTTCAATCCTCCCATCACTGCGATGAAGACTGTCCGCAATCGGAGCCTTTCTTTCCATTCAATAATGGAATATTGATTGATTTATTCAATCGGCGATGATGCTTGTGCGGGCTTTCCCCCCAAAACAATAACGTCATTTTTTTGAAGCTTATATGTCTTTAGTATTACATATAAGTTGGGGTATTTTTTTATTCACTACTACTGTTGATTGTTGTCCAATCTTGTATGTTAATGCTATTTTGTTACTCCAATAATACTTTATAGATGAGCGTTAAGCATTTTAGTTGTTTTCTTTGCTATATTTGTTATTATATGCAATATGCGATGTTATGTATTTCGCCACCCTTTAAAGAGTAACTTTTGTTTTTCTGTATGGTGGGTTTTACTTCCAGTGAAACATGGTGGATATATGCTAGTTCGACAGCAGCTACATGTATAAATGGGTCATAAGCCCAGCACCTACCATATCTCCATGTGGAAATGGCAGCAACGCTCTAAACTTTATTTTCATTTTATCAAGCGCTGGCAGATTGTCAAAAACAATGTTCAGTGTACAATATAAATGGTTTTGAGTAAAGTCTTATAGCTACATGTATAAATGGGTCATAAGCCCAGCACCTACCATATCTCCATGTGGAAATGGCAGCAACGCTCTAAACTTTATTTTCATTTTATCAAGCGCTGGCAGATTGTCAAAAACAATGTTCAGTGTACAATATAAATGGTTTTCAGTAAAGTTTTATAGTTACCTCAGCTTGATTTAGTGCATTATAGTTATAGACTGGTTTTATTGCCTTGTCATTCATATTTTGTATTTTTTGTTATTTTTAATTTACATTTTTTTATGTTTTTCTGTTTACTCTAATTTTCTGATGATCTTTTATGCCCACAAAAGCTGCATTTCCCCCCTCCCTGCTGTGTTTTATGATTTGGTACATTTACTTTACTTGGCTAAGTTTCTCTATTCAGTTTGAAATCCAACATCATTTGTATTTAACTGCTCTTGAATGTTACCTTGGTTCTCATTTTATCGTATCAAGTCTATGTAAGAAAATGCCATATCTATAAATGTGATTAAGATTTGACAAAAATTTAGTTGAGCTGAACATTTGAAAGAAAGAGGATGTACATCAAGCTCAGTTCGTGAAAAGGCTCAAATTTCCTACTCATGGAGCCTTCTGAGCAAGGTTTCTCTTTTGAGAATGTGGCGGCACATGCTGGTGCAGGGTTTCTAGTTCAACTGGCCTGTTGTTTATGAGCTCCTCAGATGTCTCAGTGAGTTGTGCACACTTCTTATGAGTTGTGCACTCATTTTATGAATGGATGACTCGGTGAAATAGATTGGTTTTACTCTGAAAAAAGTTAGATTTCACTAATCTTGTTGACCCATCAAATTGCTAGGGTGTCTTAAGAGGCATTTACCATAGGAGGATAAATCATGTTATCTTTTTCAGCATTTTTTTTTGGAATAGAGCTGAAGGTTGCAAACTTGCAACATGCAATCATGTTTTTGTATTGGAGACGATGTTCAAATTCTCAAAACTAATAACTGTGGTATAGAGAGTAGTTGTGTGAATTGAATTTGTCTCAAACAATCTACATTCCAGTGTGTGAAGCAGGCTTCGCAGCACAGGTCTTTATCGCTGAAAGTGATTCCAAAAAACACAGGTCTTTATTGCTGAAAGTGATACCAAAAGGCCTACATGCTTTGAAATTGTCTCCCCCCTCCTTCCCCCCTTTTTGTCCAAAAGAATGTAAAGAGAAAATGCACATGAAGAATCATGTCTGATCTGTAGATGTGTATCCCGACTGCATATTAGATACCTTAAACTTGATTGCTCCTTCATGTAATAAACACATGATTGAACTAGAGCTTTCTTTTTGTTAATAATGCCCCTTGATCTATTTTTTGGGGGGTTTTTGTGTGATTTTCATTCAGAGGCTGACCTTCCCAGTCATGGGAAGGCTATACTATATATGAAGGGAAATGATATTTTCACATGAAAAAATTATATTTCCATTTTGTCTCTTTCACATAAATGGTTAGTGGTTTAAAACTATTATTTTTACATGTGAAAATATTAGTTTCCTATATGAACTATTGGTGTATTTCCATCATGTTGCTTCTTGGTGGATAAAGTAATGTTGAGCTTCTTACATGCATGATATGTATCAAGCTCCTTTATTTTGGGTAATTTGTTCCTTCCAAATTGGTTGTACTTTTGAGGCCAAGAGGCTGCGTCTTAAATCAAACAAGAGCTTACTATCTTTCAGGACACTTAACTTGAATTGCTCCATCCCTCTGTGTGTGTGCATATAATTGTTTGGTCATTATCTAGTATGGGTTGTGCTGAAAGTAAACTACATAGGCTTCTCCTTCAAGGGGAACTCCTAGTTCTCAATATCAATTTGCCCTTCTGTGTACTTGTAATACTCTGTGCAATGGTAAGAGGTGAAATATTGGGGATATGCTGCAAATTCTAACTATATATTTGTAGAACATTGTCACCGTTTGATATTGTGATGTCTTATTATAATAGGCACACATGGAGTCTTGACTTTACAAGAATCTGCCAATGAAGGCTATGCGGCGGACTGAGCTGCTGGAAATGATTCTGTTTTTTCTCATAAAGATTAGCATCAAAGCCATTTGCAGAGTTAATTAGCAGCACCATTCCCTAGAAGTTGAGGTATATATGTTAATAAAGATTACTATGAGAGCCATGTGCATAGTTAATCAGCAGCACCTGATTCCCAGAAGTTAAGGTATAATAATGGCCTGGCATACCGCATACATTAAATAAATGGAAATTGATATTTTCACAAGTTTTTTTGTTATTTCCGTAGGATTTACCTATAACGACGGTTTTAAAACCGTTGCTATAGACTTATGGCGACACTTTTCACATGTAAAGTGTCGTAATAGATTTATAGTGACACTTTTAACATGTAAAGTGTAGTTATAAGTATATAGTGACAGTTTTGAAACTGTCGTTATAGGTAAAAAATGGGATCCACCTGTAGAAATAACAAAAAAGCCTGTGGAAATAACAGTTCCCTAAATAAATCTATATCGTTTCTTTGATCAGCCAGTTGATATATGACATGTTCTCAATTAACTCAAATGCCTTTAAGCATATTCATCAACTATATCTAAAGGTTTGGGTAAATACCCAGAACGTCAATCAAATTTAATTTGTTATTAATTAGCATATAGCCATTACTGGTATGAAGAAACGAGAAAGCTTTTAAGGGTTTAGCATTCATGATAAGCTATGTGAAAAATAATAGTATGATAAGTTTCATTACTTGCTTTAAAGAACTAATTTTACAGAGAGAACAATAAACAAACAGTTACATAACCTCTTCTTCAACTCCAACATCTTTGAAATTATCAGTAAATTTTGGTAAACAAAGTAAAAAACAGCATCACGCCAACCCTTTGTTGGGGTGTGCAATAGGGCCGCTACAGTATCCAAACAATCAACACTTAATGGAAAAGAAGGGTTAAATCATTAGATTGGGCCATTTTCAAAAAGCGCCCATTTAGATACGATCATCACTTTTATACTATATATATATATATATATATATATATATATATATATATATATGTAATTAGTTCAAGAAACTAGTGAGAACTAGGGAAGTTAAAAATTAAGGGGAAGGCGGTTGGGAGCCACATTGTTGGAGATTATGGTGCGGCCATCGCTTGTTTTGACCTTGAAAGAGAGGGCTTGACTATTAAGGTAAGAGTTGCTCTGCCAGTTTTGGCCCCAATTTCGGGAACAATGGTTACCAATTAGTTCTTGAGCCTTTGACGGAGACAAAGACAACATCACCAGTTCCACCAACATTGGTTATGAGCATTAGGTTGAAATATGAATGCCCAGTAATGGTGAATTTGATTCCACCACTCTTCCTGCAAGCAACCCTGTTAAAATGAAAAATAATATAACTAGATTAGTCTTGAGTTAGGATAACAAGTTGGCCCATTGTTGAGCTGGCTGGCCAACCACTCATGCCTTTGGGTAGAGTTCAAATCCTACTTGTCCCCTAGCGTAATGCAAATGTTTTAAGGTTTAGTAGTACCAAATAAAACATAAGGAATAGTGTCGAATTTTTGGAAAATGAAAATGTGGGGTCAGGCTCGGAGAGAGAGGTTTGGTCTGAGGTGTTTGGTGGCAGAGAGTATGAATTGGACAAGTTTACACACACAATAACTAAACACTACATCTATTCAGGCGGATGTACATAGGGGGCAGAGAAGGCACTTGCCTCCGTTGAGTTTTTTTTTAGGTATAGGGGCAAAAATATAATTTAACAAATTTAGGGAGACAATGCAGACTACATTTTAGTTTACCATTAACATTTTTCATATTATATTAGTGTTTTTATATGACTGATTTTCTATGCCTTTGGTTCATTCTGGCTACATGGTTGGTTGTCTTAGATGTTCAATGATTATTAGAAATATAACACTTTTTTATCCCATCTTTGTTATTCATTTATTTTAATTTCTTCTGCCTTCTTTGCGGTGGCCACTCGGTCTTTCTAGCTTCATTCTGAGACACTTGTCCTAATTATGATTTTAATTTATGGGTTGATTTTGATATATTTTGACTTGATTTTGTTTGAACATGGGAAATAAATTTGGTTTGCGATTTTGAGAGACATTAATATTGAACGGTTGAAATTGTATTTCTTTGGGGAATCATTCAAATTAAACTATGACAAATAAGTTTTTAAATCATATCTTGAGTCTTAACTCATGTTTTTATTATGATATTTTTTTTAGTTTGGATTATGAATATTTATTTTTTTGTGTTTTAAAATTTTATTTATATTGCAATTTGCATAAATTAGTGGTTTGTTTGGGGTTGTTACTTGTATCATATGTTGATTGACTTAGGCATTCATAATATGTTTGCAAAATTCAAACGTTCCAAAACTAAATCATCGACATCACAATCCATCCGAGTGAATGAGATCACTCAAAATCTCTGAAATAAAATTCCTATACAAGAATCATCTCAAAATATCAATTCTCAATCTCAAGTTAAATTTGATATAATTCTAACAAGAGAGCTAGTATTCGTTGAGGATATTTTCTTAAGAGCCTTTATCAAACAATTATATTGAAAATGATGTATTTGAAACTATTAATAATGAAGCTATCTTAGAACATTTTCAAGTTAGGAGGATAGCATTGTAATTTGTAAACATTATTACGATTAGTTAATATTAGTTAAAATCAATTATAAAAAAAAATAGTTAAAATTCGCCTCTACTGAATAAAATTTCTGAATCCGCCCCTGCATTCATCTACGCTATTAAAAAGTGGGGCATAAGACGAATTTCAATGTCATGCCTCACTTTTTAATGGTGTAGATGAATGTAGTGTTTGGTTGTTGTGTGTTTATACTTGTTCTTATGAATTTTTTGTTGTCCTAGTTGAAGTGATTTTGAATAAGTTGTTTGTTTAGAAGCCTTCGGAATAACTGTTATGCTGGAATTAGATTTTTGTTTAGAAGTCTTGGGAATAACTATTACATTGGAGTTAGTTGGAGGACATTAAATCTGTGAGGCAAATAGGTTTTGAACAAGGTGTTTACCTATTCAGATATATGAAAACCCTTGGAAAATCTCATATTGGAGTTAGAAATTTGTAAGTTTGAAGAGCCTGTAAAAAGGGGGTTTGACTATTAAAGATGTTCACCATGGTTGAAAATAACTATATATTTTAGTTTGGATTTGAAAACTTTGAGACACTATATATATATATGTTGGTGAAACTGCAACTAGCGGTGGCTGTCATACCTATAGTATGGTAAAGGGATGGGTCATTTGATATTATATTAAGGTTATAAAGCTTATAAACTTAAATAGAAAGCCATGTTGATCAATGGCATACCTTCTATATTGAACAGGGATTATTCCTGCTTTGTACTGAGCGATGTGTTGGAAAATGGGCTGGGAAAGATCAAAGTGCTTCAAGGGAGGGTTACACCACCCTCCTGTTTGGAAGTGCACTGTTTGGTGGGCAAAAAATTGTTGCAGTGACTATAATTGATCCAGGTAGACACCACTTGCCATCGTTTACGCATTTGATCTCAAAACAAGCTCCACAAGTTGAGCACTTGAGCTATTGTTGAACAGAGCAGTACTAAGTGCTGCCTGTGCTTGTTCCATAACCTTGGCTGTATAGATTCCCTTACACAAGCTCCTCCTATTAAACATATATTATGCCACCAAAATGTTAAATGATAGAAATTTTGACTAGGAAAATGATTTATACGTCGAGTTTGTTTCTGTCGAATGTGAATTGCGACTAACTTGAAATTTAAAATGATAAAATAGACCAATAATATACATCAGCATTTGATATTGACATGAATTTGTCGTTTTATATAAAAAAACTCTTTCAACAACCACTGAACATTATGAATGTTTGATGGATTTTTTACTTACCCATTGTACCAGAGGCATCACCCCCTCCATAGGAGGTAGCATGAGCACTAGACCCACTGTCCGTGAACACGTCTCAACGTGGCTAAAGATAGCATTAGAAGGGAAATTAGTCCATAGAATTCCATTTCCTGCAGAAGAAAATCAGTTTGTATCACAACTTGTTGAATATTAGCAAGAAATGTAGAAATATATTATTTCAAAATATTGTGTTTTTTTGCTTACCTGATGGTTCCAAAGCTGACTCTCTGAGGCTATAACTTTAGTGAGGGGGAAAAGGAAGTGAGGAACGATGCTGCTATGAAATGGAACTATATTTATAGATGTGAGTGGAGGAGAGATGAAGAATGGAAGAGTTAATAATATTATACCAACTACAAATGAAAGTCATCATTTTTAATGCCTAACGTCACCGTCTTCTTTGCATATTTTTGGGAAACCGTTGCCTCGCATGCTGTGGGAAATGTGTGTGTGTGTGTGTGTGTGTGTGTGTATATATATATATTGTAGTAATATGTATATGCACATATAATTGAAAATGATAATACAGAATGGTTGACTTGCCTTTTAAAAGAAGATAAATGTGTTTTTGCAGGAGTATTAGTTTGAAATTTTCATATGCAATTTTATAAAGTAGTGTAACAAAAATGTGCTTACGGCACAATTAGGAGTAAAGTCGTTGGAGCTGTGACAAGAGTTGCTCACAACGTCAAAAAATTACCCCTGAAAAAGTGTAAGAAATAATTGCAAACTGCAGCCAGTTTTTCAGCTGTAGTTTCCATAATAAATTTATAATCGGCTGAATCCGGCTTCCTTGTTAATACTTCTTGAAATGTACCAAGGCCTTAATAAATACTTGATACATTCCTTCCAAAATTAGATATATTTTTTAAAAATAATTTTATATTTTATAAATATATCCTTAATAGGAATTTAATACAGGTAGCGTGATGCTAAAAATGACTGTAACGATAATATAATGACAAATTATGAATATATCATTTCAATTTGTAATCTTTACATAAAATTGCATCTATTTTTTGAAACCGACTAAAAAAATGTATCTGAAATATATATTAGTTTAGTAGGGTTAGTTACTTGATAGTCACGATCAATTAATAAGTAGACATCCTTGTGCCATATCCCTCATTATTAGTGGTCAGAGAGTCAACACACTAGCATGAAATTTTAAAAAGTTGTAGTGTGTAATGTTGTGGGGGTGTTGTTAAGGGAATTTGATGCCTAAACCAAGCGGCATGTGGGATGGTGGATTCAAATGAAATTGTGGCATATCCGACCTCCGAATTCCTTAGACTTTTTGAGGATTTGTACTAAACACAAATTAATAATTCACTTAATCCATTTGATTATAAATTTAAGTACGCTATTATAACAAGCAAAAAATTCCCCACACGGCGGACCTTCGTAACATTGACGACTGTACATGTAGAGCCTATTTTTAGTAATAATCGTATAAAATGACACAAATTTATTTGGTTGTTATCGTTTGTGAGTAAATACGAGGATCCTCAAGGTTGGGATCCTAGTCTTATCTTCATACTATACTACTAAATTAACAATTTAGACGTGTGTTCTTAATATTCACAAATATTGCAGATGAATGGAACAGGATAGAGTATCAGTTGATCTTCTTATTTTATCGTCTTTTAGGCTTTAGCTGATTCTGCTTAAGAATGCTGGTTGAAATCTTTTTGTATCTTTAAAACTCAACAGAAGTAAGATAATTGAAAAGAGTCGTCATTATTGTGTTCCAAATACCATTCTATCGAATAATAATCACATACCATACCTGTATCCAATTTCTCATTTGAAAATTGCATTATCTAACTAGAGAGAGAAAGTAGAGGGAGCATTTGAGTTGCTTTATTTCTAAAAATGCTAAAGTTATGCTTTCACAATGTCCTTTTTTAAGTCATCAACTATGAATATTCTTTTCATCATTCCTAAAAAGTTCTAAGACAAATTCTTGTAGACAATATACGAGGAAAAACGTGGGTCTAAAATGACATCGTTTTCTAACCATAATTGTTTATTTTGAGCTTTGGACATAACTTATAACTTATTAATTGTGGCATTCATAGTTATGTTATTCATAACAAACGGTAACCAGAAGAACTTATTATACTATTTATAATAAGATCTAGCGATCACGATTTAAAATATCAATCTGAATATTCTTGATAGTAACAACTTAACAACCAAGGTATGTGTCACATTGTAAATTTTCTTTCGAACTAATTATGCTTTACATTGTAAATTATAGAGAAACATACACAATTACCTACAAATCATCTCTCATAATCCGACCGGATTTATGCAACGTTCATGTCGGCTCCTCAACTACCGAGTCAATTTACGTTCTTTTCATGTCAACCCCTTAACCATCGAGCCAATGATCCATTATCAGAAATATATATACATGCATGTTTCATCCTAGAGCCTAGGAGAAAATTTGGGGTTGGGGTGGGATCAAGAAGGGAATTAGGGAGAAGCCTAAGAAATACTTATCTTTTTTGTGTCGTGCCTAGATTAATTTTGATTTGTTCACAAGTATATTGAGAAAGAGACTAGAATCTGTAATTTTGCACAGCAAAAAGAGACTCCGCCACTAAATTATCAACTTTAGTCTATAGATACATAGTACAAAGCAAGTGGGGGGTTATTTCATGATTGCGAAGAGCGGTCTGATCTGACAACACAACAAACCAGTATGCATCACAAAGAAACAGTACAATCACATGCACGTAGAGTTGGAAAGCTCAAATCTAAGGCGCCCACGGGTGAGATCTTACAAAAGGGCAACCCACAGACACCATATCCTTCTTCTATGCATGTTAGAACCCAGCACGCGCACGTTCCTATATTCACTCCTTTAACCATGAGAGCATCTTCACTAATAGTGGAAATTTCACGTGCATTTCAAAATTACCAGTCACGCCGGTTGGTGCCTAACCAGTAGGAACTAGAAACTACTTTTATGAGTAATCATATCCATAATTTGTCCATGTACTTTTAGTTTTACAAGACACGCAGTTGAGCTACAAAATATTGCACAAAATAACTATTGCAAGAGTTGGTGACTTGCATAATCTTAGACAAACCAAAACCAAAACACAACACTTCAAAAAAGTAGAATAGAGAACTATAGAATATATGCAATTTCTATGTCCTCATTTTGTAGCATGAAGCCAACTCCTCAAGGATCAACATGGCATTCCTATTGCACATATCACAAGTTATAGAATTATTAGTAGGAAGCTATAAAATGGAGAATTTATCAGATGCCAAGAATTAATTGTGATACATTATCTTCAATCTTTAAATAGGGAATCATATTATGTGGAAATAAACTAGTTTCAGTACCAAACCCATGTGAGCGGAGCAAGCCTCTTGAACTAATATATATATATATAGCCACAAGAACCTATCATATAATCCATGATTTCATTTCCTTATCTACAAAAAAGTCAGATGCAAATGAAATATTCTAGCCAAGCCTCTGACAGGGGAATTGACTTGGTTAACAGAAACCTTATTGTTCAAGCTAGGGTTTTTATTTAATTTTTTATCTTTCTAATTTATTGATGCTTCCTCATAGAAGTAAGTTTCTTGGAGTACATAGGTTTTAGTTTTTACTAGCACAAAAGAATCAACTATGATAAGCTTATCTAGCTACTAGCAACCTTAGCCTGCTAAATCAGCTTACAATATAAAGTATAATTTATTCGGCAAGCAGTCTGCCTGTACTGCAACTTGTGCCATATAAAGAACCAAAGAATCACAAGTTATTCCATCAACAGTTAGAAACAAACATAAGTTGAAGCTTCTTACAGGAGTTCAAATCATCAACTAGTACAAAAAGATCCTAATAAATTGCATTCTCTCAATGTAGGAAAAATGAACAAAAAGAGAGAACATGAGATGGAACATCTAACCCTGAATCCCAGAGAAACTCGGATGAATTACACAGCTAGTAACGAGATATTTAAATCTGAACAGGTTCCCTGATAGAAGATGATGAACGTGCCTTGCGGAAAACTTTTGTACTGAAGAAATCTTTGGCTATCCTCCCCTTAAACGACAAATGCCTTTTGAACTGACTCGTTACCAAAGAATGACTGCCTTTCTGTCGCGACCTTGAACTAGATGAGATTTTCTTTGTACTATCTTTCATATAATTGAAGACTTCATCAATACTAGAATTTGCCCGAGCATCACTTGTCATAACCCCTCTCCTCTGCCGTACAGATCTCAATGCCATCATCAAGGGTTCTGAAACTGGTGGGGAATCTTCAGACAGTCCTATGGTTTTTAGGCACAAGGGGCAAGGAGGGTCCTGAATCTGCGGTTTGGGAGTCACTTGCTCCAAGCATTCCGCATGGAACACATGACTGCAAGGCAGTATCCCAGCAATTGGCAGATCCCCACTTCTCATGATTCCATTTGAACCCCATGGAGACTTTTGCCACAAGAACTTTGCGCAAACTCCACATTTTTGATCACCCGTCGTATGGTAATTGGGTGATCTTAGACTTCCTAAATCTATGTTTTCAGATAAATTGAAATTCTCTCCATCAAATCCCATATCATAACTGCTTGCACTGCTCCATCGAAAACCCTCTCTTCTAGAGCTTGAGCTGGGGTCAGTTGATGTGTCCATCTTTGGGAGTTCAGTAAGAGTTTTATGAAATTTGTGCTCAATATTTGTGCTAATATCAGGCCAGTTTGATGGTAAGATCATATCCTTACCAGGTGTCAACCTGCCAATACTGCAAGTATCAGCATCACCAATGGTTTCACAATCAGACATCGCTTTGTGTATCACTAGAGGATAAACAGGTTTTGATATGAAGGAGCGCCGGCTACTGAAGTTGCGACTCCCGAAAAGGGGCGATGGCTGTTTCCCAGATGATTCCCATGGTCTAGACTCTGTAAGTGAGGAAGGAGATCCATAACTGCAGGATGGTACAGATGGACCAGCAGCATACTGCCTCTGCATAAAGGGACACCAAAAGGATAAAGATGTTCAATTACTAAGATAGTTTGCTTAAAATTATCTTAGTCGTGAGATACACAAACATTCACCTCAGTAGAGTGAAGCCAAGCAGTCTCACACCTTGAACCTGATAATTTACACCTAAGCTTGGTCAAGCATCATTAAAATAGGCTATACAATATATATATTGAAAGAAGGCTGGTTAGGTAAAAGCAACAAAAATTAATCATAAGAACAGCAAGAATTATAATAAAACCAGGAACAACTATAAGTCTATAACAATGTGACAGTCTAAGGGATCTTTCAAAAACATTAAAGTTAAACTGCCAACTGAAGCCGAGATACCTTTGAAAGGAACCATGTCTTGGTTGGGACTATAATATCATTCTGTACAAAAACCACCGAGTCATTCATAAAAAATTGACCATCAACACATTCAACCTCTCTACAAACACCATTACCTCAATACACAACTTAGAGCATGACATATAATGCTAGCCTAGTCCCATTATCCAACAACTGAAACTTCCGTAACAAATGATAATCTAACATGGTATCAAAGTTTTGACTTTAAAAGTTCTTAGTTCAAGTCTTCCCATTTGCGCTTTGCCCATTATGTTAGAGCAAAATAGTATTTTGAAATCGGTGCACCTAGATTTGCATCTTCACATGCAAGCAGTGTAACTATCATTGCCATCTTAACAAAGCTCAAGGAAGAAAGCAGTGAAATCATATAACATCCTAAAAACAAACAACCGAAAAAGGGAGTTTACCAGTTTTAAAGGCGTTTTTTTAATGAATTCTCCAGCACAATTCAATTCTTTAAAGATTAATAAGATCAAGTCCCTTATTTTATCTCACCGCGTAAGTTTACACTACACAGCTTTGGAAGGTTTTTTCCTTAGTCAAGGAGGGGTTGGGGAAAGATGACTGTACACAGAATCCAGAATCCTGCTACTCTAATAAAGCTCATTCCTAGATAAGTTAAAACATCATTCTAATAAGTGAAAACCCAACAACGGGGCTGCACACCCTTAGGGTTGAAATCACATCGAGTGATGGAGTTCTGAGCTCGACTTAATAAGATTTTGCCAAATTCAAGTCAAGCTCATTCTAACATGTTAAAGCTTGTCGCGTTTGGCTCACGAGTTGAGCTTTAGCTCATATAAAGTATAAAGAGTAGAATATATACTTACTGTGTAAAATATTTTGATTTGTATTTAATAGAGCTAACAAGCTTAGCTGAGTTTAGTCAGCTCGAACCAAGTTTGACTCGTTTAACAATCAAGGCCAACATCATGTTCAGACTAGGCTCATTTATTTAATTACATATAACTTTCAAAATCAATCAAAATATAGAGACCAAAGATATCATTTTAAGGCATAATCGAGCGAGCTAGCCAGGCTCTAAAACTCACTATTATTCAATATTGAGAAGTGAAGAATCAAACTCAAATTACCTCTAATAGCAGGGGTAGCGAAGCTGTCGAAGTTGATCTTTTGAATTGGTGATGTCCATCGAGGGACCTGGACATTGTCTGGCGGGCTACCAGAATAAGATAGATTGCCATCAGACACAGAATGCTGATGGTTGCTGTATCTGTCACTGCCCAACCCTCTTCTGCTTACTTTATCATTTGAGGATGCTGATGTACCATGAACTGAATCTCCAGGTCCATTCAGCAGATTATCTGTCTGTATCCGGCAATCCCATATTCTCGATGGAGTAGGAGGAGGAGAAAAACTGGAATTCGTACTCCATTGAGGTTCAATAAGATCCATGGAATGGTCTCTTCCCATTTTAACTGATTTTTCTCCATGTGGCCCAGCGGCCACACAACAAAGTGCACCCGTCTTAGCTATTTCTATCTGCAACCGTAGGGATGGTTTGGGCTTGGAAAAATCACTTTCACAAAAGTATGATCACACAATCCACCAAGAGTACATATTAGAAATATATTTTGGGAGCATGAATATGGACATAACTCAGCAAACAGTCGAACTTTGATATCCCAACAAAATATAAGAAAGACTAATGCTCCCACATTGGCAGAGTATTTTTAAGACTATTCATCCTTTACACATTTATCAAGGTTTCATTCTCTTGGAAATATTCCACCTGCAAATTAAGGACATCAAGAACACAACAGGTCAAGCGTCAAAAATTGCTATGCTTTGTGAAGGATATGTCTTCTAAATTGAGAATTCTTAATGGGAAGAGTGTTGATAAATGAAGCATATACACAATTAGTCAATTAGAAAGAGAGGGAAAGTGATTGGTTCATATTACTAAAACAGAATGAAAGAAATTTGGGAAAGATAATTTAGATATATAGGAAACAGGGAGAAAACAAGACGGACAAAAAAGATTCAATCTTGGAATAGGTTTCTTGGTCCCGAGTTTGGGGATTGGAACCATTTAATTCTTATGAGATATACACCCTCTGTTTCAAAATATTAGAATACCATCTTTTGCAATTTGAATATCTTTTTGCTCTTATATTCTGGAATGGAGGTAATACTTTATTTCGCTTAATTACATAACTTTCACTTTGCAAGCTGCTTGTAGTATTCGAAGACAAAAGTTCATTAGGACTACGTGTATTGCCAAATATGGTTGGAGATTCTTTGCATATATAACTTGAAAGTCTTCTTCTCTTTTATAAAACAACTAGCCTTGAATAGAAAACTACATGCACACTGGAAATTAATTTAGAAGCCAAGCATACATATAAAGTGTTTAAAAAATACAAAACAATATTAGCTTAATACTTATCAAGGAGTTTCTACAAATAAGGAAGTAATGCAACACCTATATCATAATCAACAAGGTTAACAAATATAATTAGGGCTATGTTTGTTTGCAAAAATGATGATTAGGATAAGACTATTTATACTAATTTACTTCCACTACGAACTATTTTATCCCAAGATTAGTCTGTCATTTAATCCATGGATAGACTATTTGTGATAATTTCGAAGGTCATTTGATACCTCAAAAGGGGATTATTAACTACCATCTTTTCACTTGGGATTTGACCTTAGAAATGACACAACACAGTTCGTGAGATTAAATAAACGGACTAATAATGGAAGAAAATAGTCCGTAGTGGTAATAAATTAGTACAAATAGTCTTATCTAACCCACCATTCTTGTGGACAAACATAACCAATGGAAATGTTTACCACATAAAATCTGTGTCACGGAATCAGAGAACAATTTAAATCAATAAACAAAAACTCTTTGTGGCAGAATCAAGACGGAATAAAAAATCTCAAGAAATTTACATTCCAGGTTAATCCAGAAGGGGTACTCCATTTTGTAATGACCTATACAAAAATTATACGAATATATAAAGGAAGAAACTTTCCAATTCCAGTTCAAGACAAAAACAAAATCAACAAAACATAAGCAAAATTAACAAGTGTTATAGAAAATTGGCAAACAATCATCTGAAAGTATTACGAGTTGATGATGAAGTCAATTAAATTTCACTCACATATATACTCATTATATTTCAAATTCGATATAAAGCAGGAATTAAAATTAGGAGAGCATACCTTAGTGATGATCGTAGTTAATATTAGGGTTTGAACAAGGAAGGACAAAGATAAGAATAAAAGCTTAACAGGAGTAATAACACGGTAGTACCGACGGTGGGCGTGTGAAACTGATTTATTTATTTTAATTATTAAATAGTGTAGATAATAATAACAATAAGAGTCGAGTAATGTAGTAATAAAGTTGTACTATTAAATACTCCTTCCATCGCTTAAAAGAATAATTAAAAGTATAATTTTTTTTATATTTAAAAAAATAAGATAAATATAAAATAAAGAATAAATATATTATTTAATAAAATTTATTACTATAAAAAATAAATAAATATTATTTTATATAATATTGTAAAATTAATTTAAATAAATTTAAATTTTGTTATATATATATATATATAATACGTGTACAAATTATTCTTTTCTGATACCCTGTTCCCGGACGAGGAGAGGACAAACCAAAACAAACATCGTTGAGTCGATGTATTTCACTGTTTTGGTATCTCTATAATATAAAATAGAGCGGTTTAAATTTTAAAATTTCAATATTCAACAGTCTCAAATTAATTTACACTTTAACATCCAACGACCTCAAATGAATTTTAACTTTAACATCCAACAGTCACTAATCTATCTCTCATTTTTTCCCTCAATTCTATATCTTTTTTTTAAAAATCTATTCACTCACATTTCCGCCCAAACCAAATTACCACTACATAATAATAATAATAATAATAATAATAATAATAATATAGTAATAGTAGTAATAATAATAATAACAATAATAATTTTAATAATAGAAATAATAATAATAATAGTAGTAGTAGTAATAATAATAATAATAATAATAATAATAATAATAATAATATAGTAATAGTAGTAATAATATAGTAATAATAATAATAATAATAATAATAATAACAATAATAATTATAATAATAGAAATAATAATAATAATAATAATAATAATAATAATAATAATAATAGTAATAGTAATAATATTATTTATTATTATTATTACTATAATAATAATAATAATAATAATAATAATAATAATAATAATAATAATAATAATAATAGTAATAATAATAATAATAATTATAATAATAAGAATTATAATAATAATACTAATATTAATACTACTACTACTAATAATAATAATAATAATATTATTATTAATTATTATAATTATAAAAAAAAAATTGCACGTAAACAACATTGGTCACACTTTTAGCATTGACGCTATTTTCTTGTTTTTCGGATATTGTGGTTGTTATGTTTTCACATGTAAATTGATTTGGGCGAAAAATCACATGGACGGTTCAGATTCATTCTAATTGATTTGTAAGTTATTTTAAGTTACAAGGAGTCTTTAGGTAATAGAATATTTTTAAAATTTTAATCTACGACGTGCCTTCAGGCTAGGACTGAGCATTCGGGTACAACCGAAAACCGAAAACCGAAAACCGAAATGTTATAACCGAAAACTGAATTTTGTACAAATTTACTATCTGAATAGCTACCCAAAATTTGGCCTAACCGAATTACCGAATAACCGAAGAGTCAATTCAGTTATTCGGTTAATACCCGAAATTCCCAGCACAACACAAAAGCACTACATCATTCAGAGTTTCAGACTCATCCCCAAACTGTAACAATTGCAGCCCAAACATTTGAATTTTATATCAATTGCAACCAACATTTTTGTTGCGATTCAAAACTGTAAATTTCAAAAACTTACAAATTAGTTTACTATCACAAGGCCATTTCGACCCAATTCATTCTTCCATTTACCTCAATTAGTTTGAAATAAAAATCATTAGACGCAGAGTGCAAACACTTGTCTATCCTTGAAAAGGAAAAGATCACAGAATAGAAAAGAAATCAAGTCCACAGACAATCATGCACATGTCAAGGCGGAGGCAAAGGCGGGGTCGGAGGTGGGGACGGAGGCGGGGGAGGAAGTGGAGGCAGTCAGGCAGAGGCTGGAGGAGGGGAGGCGGAAGCGGAGGCAGTCAGGTAGAGGCAGAGGCCGGAGGAGGGGAGGCGAAGGCGTGATTAGGGCAGAGAGTTTGTGACTGAGACGCAGAGGTGAGGTGAGAGAGAGAGAGACCAAAAGATAAGAGAGGACTGAGACTTGATAGGCTGGAAGCCTAAAAGTGTACTTAATTACTTAAACGTGTGGCTCACAAGCTCAGACTCGGTTCCGTTTTTTTTTTCTTTTTCTTATTCGGTTATTCGGTTAACCGAATAACAAAAAATTAAAAACCGAATCCGAAACCGAATATTAAATCGGATATAACTGAAATGTAAAAAAAAAAAATCGAAAAATCGAAATATTTTGGTTTAAAAAATTCGGTTCGGTTTGGTTATTCGGTTTTATCCGTTTTTTGCTCACCCCTACTTCAGGCACGGGCAATTACGTGTCATCTATTTGGTGTTTTTGCAGGCTATATAGAGAGTAACTATTGTAGTAGGTTCTAACTCATGGTGATGCGATTTAGTCGATGTTATAACAATACTTTTTTGTTTAGACTTAGAGGACTCATTTTATACTTTTGGGTATATATGCAAAAATATTTCTTTTAGATTTTTACATCTTTTTTTTCCTCATTGGATCTCACAAAATGATTTGTAGTACTACCTTTTTTCCACATGAAATACTGTTCACGGATCATATTGATCAATTGTTAGAGATATTGGAGGCAAATAAATGCTGTCAAATTTCTTATTCTATTTTGTCAATAAATAAAATGTGTGTAGGATACTCGAAAATACTATATTACACAAATTTGAGCCCGCTATCGTCAATCAATTAATTGCTCAAACCTGCCAAGAACTAATTTTAAGTTGGGAATGAGTAGCACACTAATGTTTGTCTAAAAAAAAAACTATGACTAAACTGAGTATCAATTTTTTTGTATTAATGGTTGGACTCTCAGTTCTATTATAAAACTGAGAGTTCACAACAGTTTTAGATTTTTCATTTTAGAAATATTAGATACAGTATTCAACTGTTATATTAGTTGCACCGTGCCTTTAGACACGGGTTATCCTTAATATATACATATTAGATACTCGTTTTATTCCCTTTTCTCATCCATTTAGGAAAGATTATTTCATATTCTTGGAACAAGTGAATAATATATTCCTTTTATTATATACTTATAGGTTTCATTACAGACGAACTCCAGAGGTCTTTTTAGGGACTAATAATCATGTACTATAAAATTTCTTCAACATATGTTAATTATGTGGTTTTTTACTCTCGTCCCCGCTGCGAAATTTTGAAATATATATTTTTGTTTATATTATAAAATGAAATAAATTTTTTAACATGTTAATATTTTTAACATTAATTAATTAAAAAATAGCATTACTAAAAATTAATGTTTTTAAATTTGGACCGATCATCGATTCAAAAAAATTATCGGGTGAATGATTTATTGATTTCGTCAAACTATTATCAAACCAATGATGCTATAAATATATAAAATATATACTATTAATAATTAATAAAAAAGTTAAATATCTCATTTTTGAAAAATTAAAATATAACAAAGTTGTATTACAATATTATTAAAAGTGGTAAGTTTTATTATTTAAAAAAATTTAGTATAAGGAAAATATTAAAAAATAATTATAAATTAATTTATTGGGTCAACTTAACCAATTTATCCGTTAAACCACCCTCTCTACTTCGTATGAGACAAATTTAAAGGCTAAAAAACAAGGAATCAAACGTAGTTCAATACCCACACCACACAAATATTGTGACGCCCCCAAATCTGGGCCCACACAGCCCAAACTTGAGTCGTCAAAAGACTACAACAAAATTATTACAACAAAGCACAACGTACTACAATACAGTGTATAATAATACACAACTAAGTCTTCACTATTATTGCCACACTATTTTACAAAACGTGAAGACTATGATAACTATTCCTCGGACCCTCACTCCATTCCCCGGCTAGACCCTGTTATGTTTTCATCTCCTGTTGAAAAACAATGGAACAAAAGAAAGGGTGAGCTCAAATAGCCCAGTAAAGAATAACATGACTAAGATAATGACGAATAAATTATCATTAGTCTTCAACAGTTGAGTTCTTGATAGAATACAATAGACTACAAGGTTTATATCAAAAACTGTAGTTAAATTCTTAAACAATGTTCAGATCAATAATAGCAGCGAAATGAGCAATCTATTAGAAGAATAATGCAGACTATAATGTCCACTCGCTTCTCTTTTTAGTAAAAATATCATCAACTTTTATCATCTGAAATACCATTAGTCATGATAATAAAAATTCACAGTTCCTGATCATAATCATGCAGATCAACAGTTCATCTTTGCACTACGGGCCAAAGACATTCAATATAACACCAACGGTCATGATTATACCAGATTCAGCCTTTGGTCCTAATCATACCAATCAACAGTTCATCTTTGCACTACGGGCCAAAGAGAACATTCACCACGTGTCATAAAAGACACCGAACAGATGTATCGCCTTTAACCTAGTATATCGCCTTTAACCTATCATCTGTTCAACAATTATATCACATCTGTGCCCCCGGCCACAGATATTCACAACAGCTTGATTCTTGATGATTAATACAAATAATAGTGATACAAATGATGAATAGAAGAACATGATAAACAATAAGTATCAGAAGTTTACTTTGTGCAGATTCAAATAATGTCCAAAATGCCAACATGATGTGGAGTGAAATTTAAAAATGATATTCAAGATCCACAGTTCAGAATAACGGTTACAATTCAATAGAAAGGTTCACGTAAATAGGAAGGTTCAGTTGAAATAATGAAGTTCAACTATTATGGAACATATAATATTTTCAGGAATTATAGAAGCAATAGTTCCATAATAAATTTCGATTTAGGAGTATGAAAGAAAATAATATCCCTTACCGTAGCAGGTTTGATTAACAAAAGGTGAAGGAAATTAATACAAAGGGTTATTCACCAACAGGCGGCAATCCGCTCCGTAAGGTTATTCCCACAATTTAATAGAATTTGAGTACAAAGAGTTATTCACCAAACAGGCGGCAATTCGCTCCGTAAGGTTATTCTCAGAGATTAATAATGAATGAATACGAAAGGTTATTCACCAACAGGCGGCAATCCGCTCCGTAAGGTTATTCCCACAATTTAATACATGAAAATAAAATGCACGTCTTATGAGTAAGGAAGAAACAATATTATTATCGAGAATCAAATAATGATAATCCCTTACCATAGTACGTTTGAATAATGGAAGATGAAAAAGATGGTATCCCTTACCGTAGTAAGTTTTAATAATAGAAGATGAAAGAAGATGACATTCCTTACCGTAATAAATTTAAGAGTGTGAAAAGAATGATATTCCTTACCTTGATATTGTGAAACAAGTTTATAGCCGAACAAATCCTTCCTTGTTTGTAGCAGTAAGGAATCTGACTTTTGAGTCTTCTAGAGTTTTTAAAATCTCTTTATGCTTTTAAAATAATGTTACTCTCGGAAAGATAGACGGCATAGACTCAAGAATCACTCAATTCGGAGTTAATATGAATGAGTTATGAATTTTCAAAACTAAGACTGAAAATAGTGACGAAAATCAGAATAGGTTACGGTTTTTAGTATTTTAAGGCATGAAGATGATTTCAGATGACTTTTCTTCCTTCTTCAAAGTTGTAGAGGACGAAAAACTGAAGAGACAGACTTTTAATTCATTAAATTCTGACAAATAATGAATTTACTACGATTTTTCGAAAGAGTTGCTGTACATAAGAAAATTCTACTCGGGAATTCAAAGAAGAATGCAAAAGATTTCAAAACTAGGAATGACTTAAGAACACTTAGAGAGAACTTACACAAAAAGTATTTAGAGAGAGAAAGAAAGAACAAGTAAGGAAGTTTATGAAAAATCCTTAAGTTAAGGCTTCTATTTATAGCCAAAAATCTTATCATTCATTTAATCTAAACCATTCATTTAAAGATCATCTTTTAATCTACACCATCCATTTCAAATATTATATTATCTTTAATGTACACCATTCATTTCATATCACCTAATAATCACCTAACTTTATATTATAAACAAATCAATTCAATTATTCAACAATAATTCACACTTTAATCTACACCATTCATTTCATATCACCTAATAATCACCTAACTTTATATTATAAACAAATAACTTTATCAATTCAATTATTATGACTAATTGTTATAAATACAGTATAGTTAGCTCTTAGATATCAAGTCAATTAATTAATGAAATACAACTGTTTAAATAATACCGTAATAGAGATAACAATAATACAGAAAGTATGTAACAGAAAAATACGTTACTGTGTCATGACAATT
Organism: Hedera helix; assembly: GCA_947179155.2. Classification (NCBI taxonomy): domain Eukaryota; kingdom Viridiplantae; phylum Streptophyta; class Magnoliopsida; order Apiales; family Araliaceae; genus Hedera; species Hedera helix. The sequence goes on from OX359266.1 coordinate 7,488,244, forward strand.
ATTGATTCAATAACGTGAATTACTGTGCATATGTTACTGTGACAATTATTAGGTTCAATAATTTTAAAAACAGTGCAGCAACAATTATTGACTCAATGATATAAAATACAGTGTAATGACAATTATTAAATCAATAATGCAAAATACTGTGTAACAACAATTATTGAATTGATAATATAAAATATTATGCAGTGACAATTATCGATGAAATGATGCGTAACAGTTACGGTGTCAATTATCAGACCAATAATATGAGACACTGTGCAATACCGTGTGCTACTGTAGAGTACCGTGTGCTACAGAAAATACCATAAATTACCGTATGCTACTATTCTTTTATCACCGGTATTTTAACAGTTAACACCGTTGACTATTTTTATTTAAAAATGTTACTTCTGTCGTTTTCTATATCCGACAAATATTCCGTTGCGGGGTCCACCAATAATTTGTTATTTCGGCGCCGTCGTACGAAACGAATATTCCCCGACCAAACGAATATTCCCCGACAAAGCGAATATTGTCCGACAAAATAAAATTTGCAGATAACATCCTTAACTTTTAACTTGATCGATTTAACCACTTACTGTTTCAAAAAAATATATATATGAAGAAAAATTAAATTTTGTATTTCATAAAATTCGGGGTCTTACAAATATTTATATAATACATAACTTTAGATTTTAATTGTGAAAATACTTGCACTATTCTTAGTGGCTTACTACTTTCAAAATTTCATTTTGTCAAAATAATTTAATATTTTTATTTTTGGATAATTTTTTATTTTTCGTATAGTTGTCGGACAAGTACGAAAGTATGAGACAAATGTGAGGTGCAATATTTACAGGAAGGAAGATAGGACATTTCTCAACTACAGAGGAAACAAGTTTGGAGAGCAGGGCAAATTTGAATATTCCCGAACCAAAATAAAACTTTTCAAATTATTTTAAAATATAAATTTTAATAAAAATAATTATTAAAATTCGTGTCATGTTTCACTTTTTAATAGTTAAAATAAATGTAATATTTAAATGTTGTGTATGTAAACTTGTCCAGATAGGATAATTCCAAACAATGAAACAAATTCTTGTAGGTTTTAGTAATAACATATTTTGTGAACTAGATAAAGAGCCCATGAAACTGGGAAGGGAAATCATTTTGTATCAGTTCAGAAGATATGCAACTGCAATTCCCTCTCTTGGCACCAAAAATAAAAGAAGCTCATGTTGAAAAGTTGGCAAAACAAGTTAACCCCAAGCAACTTAAACCAAAGTTTAATCTTTTTCCAATTTCTCAAAGAGGCTTTCTGTAAAATAAATTACTAAGAAATTCAAAGTGGACAACATATTTGTAAGGAATGGCAGTGAAGCAAGATTAGAAAGTCTTATTAGCCTCTCTCTTGGATCTGTGCTAGCAAAACTTCAACCAGAACACTGATTATGCAACAGTACGGGGATTATAGAAACTTTACTCATTTATACAAGTGAAAGGGTATATCTATTCCCTTTCTAGTTATACAACAATACTCGGAAGGTTTCTTCTCTCAAAACAAAAAGAGAGAGAGAGAGAGCCTCGATCATACACATAATTTCCTTAATCTTCGCAGGCTTGGATCTGGAAGGTTGAAAAGAGAAGAGATCACAAAGCACTAGGTAGTACAAACAAAACATATACTTCTAGCTCCAATCTAGTTAATCTTTAGGCCTCCCACCACACCATGTAACAAAACTGTACAAGAATATGGCTGCCATGAAGCTGTCTCGATCATCTTCCTGATGAGATCAAGGTCTTATCTTTGATCTCTTCAACAGATTTTGATGCTGTATTTGCCTGCAGAGAGTGAGGAAGAGGAGCAGGAGGATATGAGTTTGAATGAGATGTCGATACTGGTGCTGTGAAGATCTTCTCTTGTTCCGGAACAGCCGCTGGTTTTGGTTTGTAAGTGAACGAGAGATCCTTGTTGGCAGAAAGCGCTACCAGTTCCTTCTCCTCCAGCCCCTTTGGTGCACCTAGGCTACATCTATCTGGGCTGTGTTTCGCCAATGCATCTTTGAATTTCTTGATCTGTAATATGATCAATGATTTACATCAACACATTTTCCAAATGAAGTAGAAAGGATAGCAAAATGAACGGATATAAGCTGCAGATGGTATCTGATCAATGCACATGACTAAGATACATGCAGAAGGAAACAGAAAATGAGTTCGTACAGATATCCTGGCTAGATTTCAAGAACCCAAACCCTCAGCTGGTAGAACTACATTAGTTAGCTCAAACAAATCAGATCTAAAAGTTATCACGGAAACAAATTTGGAAAGTGTTTATCACAGGTTGACCATGATAAATCATTTTACTATGCAGTTCTACAAAAAAGTGTTTGGTCAATTAAAAAAGAAAAATGAAAAGGAAAGGTGTTAAGAAGAGAGTTGAAACTGAGAACTAACCGTAGCATTGGTACAGCTAAAGCTGCAAAGACGACCACTAGCCCCTCTATAGAAGCGGAAGAAAGGGAGAACATGAACATTGAGGGCATAGCACATGGGCTTGTGCTCCTCATAATTCACCTGCAGGAACTGCACATCTGGGTTCATCTCCGCCAGTTGACATATCTGCCAACACCAAACATTCAAATTTATACAAATGAATTTTACTCCCCTTTAAAGAAGGACTATATGGCTAGATTTAATCAATCCAACCCTTTTTAAAAAGAAATCTTCTCCAGAAACCAAAATTCATCGACTCCAACAAAGAATACAAAAGAAATTGAAAGATACCTTGGGATGAAGAGCTTTGCAACCTCCACAACCAGGGGAGAAGAAATCAACAACCACCAATTTATCCCCTGGGGTCAGCAGAGATTCTACAAGGTCTTGAGGGCCCTCCACCTCTTTCATGTTTGTTTTAAGCCCTTTCTCCCACCATCTTTGAGCTTTCGCAATTCCAATGCCCATCTGTATATATTTATAGAAACAAAGATACCCAGTTAGATTATGATTTACGTGAGATATCGGAAAACATCCAAATTTCCAAGTTTATCACTACACACGGGCATGAATAATGAGCAAGATGTAGATGATAAAATAGTTATGCCCTTTCTTAAAAGAGGAAACTCGTGATAAGGCCTATCCCTTGTTTGTGGTGCTCTGCCCGCGGACAAATTCGAGTCTAATTGACAACTACATAGCAGAGTACGTTCCCCCTGGTTCCCCTCCCAGCCCTTCGACTCTAATTGACAGCTACATACCAAAAGTACGATTCCCCTAGTACTCCTCCCAGCTCCTCACCCAGGTCCCCTAGGCCAGGATTGAGATGTAATAGCATTGGATTCTTAAAAGAAAAAAAAGAGAGTAACTAGTAAAATCAGAATATTCTTTTTCAGAAAATCTTGAGATCAAATCATGTGAATTCAGTTACAATATTGTTAAAAAAAATAAATTTTCAATTTAAGACACATAGCACATACCCAGTTTCAAGAAGATGAAAACAGAAAGTCACAAAAGGGTATTTCCTTTTCAGAACAGTTAATATCAGAGAAACCATACAAAAGTTGATACTACTTTTTCAATTCGTGATAAAAGATCTGGCCCCAAAAATTTAATCCATAAAGTTAAAACAATAAAATAAAATAAAAAAAAAAGAAGTTTTGAACCGCTCCTAAATATGAATTTAGATAAAGATAAGGATAACTGGGAAGTAATAAATTAAATAACAAACCTGGGCATTAGAAGCTCCGGCAGCAGCTTTCCGACGAGTATTATTGTTAAGCCCTTTATTGGGTGCCCAAATAACGACTCTCCGGCCATAAATAATCCTGATTGATGACGATGATCTGAGAGAAATATTCGTCGATTTACTACTCGGAATTACAGATACCCTCCTTCTATGTTGAAGACGATGCTTTTGCAGATTAACAATACTACTATTACCATTACAGTGAGACAAGACGTTAGTATTGCTCATAACTGTCGCCATTTTTGTAAAAATCAATTTCTTCAAACCTAATTCGTGGGATTAATTAGCTCCCGGCGGTGTCGATTTCCGATGAAAAATTCAGATTTCAAATGGAAGCGATTAGATAAAGTGGAATTGTTCAAAGGGCTGGTTCTTCTTTCTGAGATTTCCTAGTTTGCGTTTGCAGTAAGGAAAGGTTTGGAGGGAGAAAATTGGAAACGGCAAGAAAGATGGCTAAGGAGGGCCATAGGGGTGGGGCTTTGATAAAAGGAAGATGATACCAATAAAAAAATGGGAAAAAATTATTCACTGTTCGTGTATATTATCACATAATGTCTTAGCACATAATGTCTTAGATTAATTATATGTTATCCCGCGGTAATATTAAAAAAAATATTAAATAACTTCTCAAAAATAAGATTGTCTTACCCACAACATAATCTAACGGTGATAACGGAATCTTTCTTCTAGCACACGACGCGTGTGCATATGTTTATGTGTCTATATTGAGCACTAGTGCGTGCCGTTCGTGCTGCGGGTAAACTTGGCGAAGACCCGAGTTCAAGGGTTAGCCGAAGCATTCAAGTACAATTAAATCGAATAGTTTATTAGATCATAACTAAAAATTGAAATTTCTATAATTTTAATATTCATATAATTAAAAAATGGGTTAATTTTTTTTTTAATTATATTGAACATCAATTTATATATGCATCACTAAATTAGTTTTTTTTATAATCGTATCACTGTATTGATTTTTTTTTTATAAAAATTAAATTTTCTGTCCAAGTATGTTAAAAATTAACGGATTGCTAACGTGGCATGCCACACAATCAATTTAACATATAAAATATGACGTGACATATCACCTGTCATGTCACGTTAGCAGTCTATTAACTTTTAACAGACTTAGACGAAAAATATAATTTTTGTAAAAAAATTCAAGTATAGCAATGCGATTGAAAAAAAAATCAATTTAGTGATACATATATAAATTAGTGTTCAATATAATAGAAAAAAAATGATTTAACCCGTTAAAAAACCGAAATTAATATCCTTTAAACCTTCTTCCTAACTTACCTCAATCGTAAGCCTTCTATTTCATTCTAGTTATTTTATAAACCAGAAATTATTTTACAGTATCCAAGAAAGAATAAGATTTCAAAACAAGTTTTTCAAGAATATGCGGAATATGATTCAATATTAGTTATTAATTTTCTTTTTACTTTCAAGAAAGACGAGAAAGAAAGGTGAAAGTGAAACTCAAGTTGTCGATATTCAGCTAAGAGAATACTTGGAGTGTTCAGGTTCACTGAACGATAATAAATAATGCATTCTCTACATAGACCAACTCTGCTTGTCTGTCGAAAATTGCAATTACGCAGTATTCACTTCATTTTTTAATTATTGTACAGGGAAAAGTTTTGACCATGGATGGTTCTTCCTTTTCAACCACTTTTGATGTCTTTTAGCAAATATCAGTTACTATGTTGATGTGTCTATGGTGTGCAAATCTCTCCACATTTTGAATAATCGATTTTTTTTATAAATTTTACTATTAGGTTAATCGGTTAACCGAATAGTAATAAAATTTCTCTATACAAAACATAACTCAAAAATTAAAATTTATTTTGGATATTACCTAAATTGTTCAAATAATTATGGGTAAGTATGATGCAGGTTTGAAACTCAAATCGCACAAAAAACAACTTAGGTGCGGTTTGTTAAATTTAAAATCGCACATGAAATCACTTGTAATTGGTGCGGTGCAGTTTCATTTAATTTGATTCAATTTCGATTTCAAAACTAATTGAACATATACAAAAAATTAAGACTGAAAGAATACACACATCGAAAGAATGACCTAATTTTTAAGTGCAGACAAATGTTTATAACTTAAAAGTAGATAGTGTATTGCTTATACAAGATGACCATCACTATTAAATTAATTCATCTTCATTCACGTTATAATGAAACTATGTAATTGCAAAAATGTCATTGACAATCAAATAATAAGAAACTTGATTAGTTAAGTAAAATTCACAATTAAAAGTTTTCAAAGCTACAATTAATAGTCATACGATGGGCAAATGTAGAAGTTAATGTTATGCTAACAAAAAAAGGAGAAAAATATAATAAACACCATGTAATTTTAAAAAAATAAATAAAATGACATCATTTTGGCCACTATTGGTGCGATGCGGTGAATCGTAAAAATCGAAATCAAATAGCAAATGCGATTTTTCAGCCCTCCTAAAGCTGCCATATATGTCAGAATCTTTGGTGCAGTTTTATTGGTGCGATTTGGTCAATTTTTTGTGCGATTTCGGGGTCAATTTTTTACTTATCCCAACAAATGACCAAAATATTTCAGTTAAAAATTTCGATTCGACTCGATTATTCGATTTTACTATTTTTTTTGCTCAGTCCTAATTAGCTCAACTCAATCATAAAAAAAAATGAATTTTGAACTTATAATTTTAAATTTAATAAAATTTAAATCTTTTTGCTTTGCTCAATTTTAACCCAACTCAAATTAGTCCAATTTATGGGTGTCCCAATCTAACCTATTCTTTAATAAAAATTTAAAATTAATTTATTTCATTAACTCTATCTACCATAACAGTACTATAAGTTAAGAGTCAAATTCAACAATTTTAGTTAGGAATTTAGAAGTGAAAAAACAAAGAAAAAAATATATTAGTTCTAGTTATGTTCTTCTTGACTTTCATTATCACATTCTCTATCTCCTACTTGCCTTATTCAAATCAATAATTTATATTCTTTTAATTTAATGTCTTTTATCGAAAGACTAATTGCATATCTTTCTATATGATTCAATTGGAATTTGCATAATACAGTTGATTTAACTATATATTAATTACTTGAAAATCAAAAAAAATCATATGTATACATAAACTTGCACAAACAGGCTACTTAGCCTGATTCAGGCCTACCAAGCTTTGACCATTGACTAGGCCGAGCCTAAGCTCCAACAGAAGAAGGCTAGGCCAGGCTGCACAAATAGATAAAATACATGACCCTTTAAAGCATGCAAGCCAGGCCGAGCCTATGCCCTTTTTCCAAACGCCACCAATTAGGTAGTAAACTTTAAACTAGTTACTAGTGGCCCCCTCCGAAGTAAAATGAAAGTCATAAAGCAAAGCACTGCTATGGGACTTCAAAGACGCCCATTGCCTTATTTATAGCCTCTTGGTACTTTGAAAATCCCATTTACAAGCGATGTGAGATTTTGAGGTACGACTACATTTCACACTTAATTTTCGTCAATTTGGTTTGTACTTCATATTTTGCTTAAATGTTGGTTGGTGATTCTTATATTCCTTTTGTGCCTCATGCAGTATGATATGTTCTACAATCAATATAATTTAAATATGGCAAAATATATAAAAGATTCAACACAGTTTTGAGTGCCAAGTCACATTTCATCACCAGAATTTAACTTCTTAAAGTTTATGAGTGGCCAAGTGGACAAAACCCATACGATGTTAATCTTCAAGTTCTTGACCAAAGACGAAGTTGAACCCACGACAAAGGAAAAATATGGTTCAATACTCAACAATCTAAACTCAATCAAGCCATTTGTATCGGGTATTCTTGTCCCAAAAGATTACATAGTTCCAATTACCAAGGACTTCTATTGTGAATCCCCAACTACGCTCGTAGTTGATGCCTATAAACTAGTTCTTGAAGTATATACATACAAATTTGGAAACGAGTTTTGGACAAGTTACAATTATAGTTATGATCCAGTTAACGAATACCTCTAATTTATTGACAACTCCCAGTTTTCTGTTGAGGAGATGCTTTCAGATTTTCCTTCCACACCCCTTTTTTCCTCCTCCGATCTGGCCTTGACCGGGCTGGGCTTTGACCAGGCCGGGTCCAAGCCGAGCCTCGGGCCGCAACCCAAATATGCATCACTATTAATATACGTGGACATACACACGCACACAAACTCACTCATACATGGGATATATTAAATGTATTTGTGATGGGGTAAGAAGCTTATAAAGTCTTTACTTGCATATTAAATCTATTTAAGATGAATATGACATGTAAGTAAGTACGTGTTAATGAATTTTAAAAATATTTTACATTTGCATTATTTGATGAAGTTGGCTTGACATAACTTAGTGCATCATAAAATAAAATTTTAATGGGTCTACTAAACATTTAAGTTTTAACAATGTTATAATTTTAGTGTTCTGATCTTTAGGGTGACAACATTTATAAATATTGATCAATATCAATTCTAAATTATTTTCTGAATATGATAGAACAACACATGCACAAAGGCTATTGAATAATTTGGAGTGAACTTACACAACTTCAGTATTTCCTACATTTTGACAAAATTGGTGTAATATCCTGGATATTTGACAAGACTTTTAAATAAGATCTTAGATGATGAAATAAAGGTTGAAGTTTAAAACCTAGATTTGGAGAAGTAAAATATGTAGAAAATGAGTAAATATTTTTACCCTAATTTTTGTATTATAATTTAAATGTGAGTAAATGTGGATTTTTAAATTTTAAAACCTAGAATTTTATTATTATGTATACTTGGAGGTATATTAATAATAAGGTAATATAATATCTTTAAAGTTCGATAAATTTATTTGACTAAAAGAGATTATGTAAGAAATTTTTAATATGATGTATGTGAAAAATTTGTTAAGGAAATAAATTTTAGTTGGAGAGATATTTTTAAGTTAACGTGTATATGTATAGATACGTATATACTTTGAGGCGTGCTAATAATATTTTAACCAAATGTGGTAAATAATTAACTGAATTAATCATCAAGAACACTGTAAAGCTTAATCTATTAATTAAACAAGCTTATGAAAGTTAAATCTTAAATGATAAATTAAGATAACCTAAATTAGTAAATTGGGAAGAGATAAGTTAGGTATTGTGGTGGAAATTAAACTTAAACCCAATATAGTAGCCAAGTGTTAAAAATTAAATAATAGTCTAAAATGGATTAAGATTATGGCGAGTCAAATTAATATATATGACAAACCATATGAATATAGTGAACAAGCCTAAACATTTAATAATTGTAAGAGTTATATGTATGGCCAAGTTATTAATGTGGTTGTCTAAAATTAAGAATGAACCATGTGTGATTATGATTACGTGGAATAGCGGTGTGAAGAGAATGAGGTAAATGTACATCTTATAACACGAGTATACTTACATGTGTGAAGACAAGTTAACAAATTGAAATGTTAAGAAATGACCCAAAATGGTTAGATAGGTGTTTCGACTAACTTTTGGTTAAAGTTGACCGTTTAACTTTTTGTGGTAAAAGGTCAAACTTGAAGTTCGGAAGTGAATTTGAAGAAACGGATGTCGCCACGACATCGGGAATGTCAAAATTAGTAGGAAACGACGATAATATTGAAACTTTGATTTTTTGGTCAAAAAGTCAAAGAACGGGTCAAATAATTAAAAATGAGACCCAAAAGAATATTTAATCTATAGATTTTTGGCATGTGGACCAGTTAATGTTCAGATATTAAGTGGTGGGGACTCATTTGGAGCCACACATTTCCTATCTGGTATACTTCTATTTTGACCAAGCCTAGACCAATACTCCACTTTAATATAAGCAAAGGGAGTTCATAAAATTTGAGAAAAGAGAGGCTACGGGAGTAGAGAAAAGAAGAGAGAAAGAGGAAGCTCTCAGCTGGGATAGAAGGAAGAGAGGAAGGAGCTCAGCCACAACATCTTTAGCATTCCTCATGGAAATCAAAGAAATCAAATATTCATCAAACCTAAAGGTATATGAATGTTCACTTAACTCTTAAGTAGTTATGTTCATTTTCCTGTTTGGTTGATTATGGGAGTTATTGACTGTGAATGAGAGGAACATGAAGGCTTCGGAGGGACAAGGTGGATAAGGTGGGATGCTGTTGCAGGCACCCAAAAATAAAATCTTACTTTTGAAAAATATTAATGTAGTAGTGAAAGTAAGAGTCGATCCTACAGAGAATGATTAATTTAATTTTATGAAATGTAAACTAGATTTGGGGGTTTTGAACTAATTATAATTAACTAATTAAAATTTAAACAAATAAAACTAAATAATAAATAATAAAGATGAGAAAAATCAATTAAAGCAAATTTCAGTTCCTTAGTTCAGTATCCCCTTCTTTTAATCAACAAATTAATCAAGTTTTTTATTTTTTCCTTCAATTGAAATTAATAATCCTAGATAACCGACAATCGCCAAGTTACCCGAAATCTTTCTTAAATTATATATCTAATGCAACAATCGCTCACAAAAAACCCTAACTATCATACAATCTAGAACTATCAGTCTAGATTTAATATAACAGTTGCATTAAAAATTAGAGAATTAGATTATTCCAAGCAACAATCATAACATCGCAGATTATTTAACTTGCCATCTTGATAATCATAACAATATTCAAAAGTTTGTCCACAATCAAATATTATTAATTGCCACTTATGATCAGATAAAATATTATTTGCTTAATATCAAATCTTAATCTAGCATATGATAAATTATTGATTAACTTAACAGGCCCTTATCAAATTAATCAAGCAAATATCATAAAACAATTAAAACAGATTATCAAGAATAAATCTCATGCATGAAGGAATAAATTATAAAACTCAATTAAAAATAAGGTTCAACATCCCTTTAGAACTGAAAATAAAAACTTATCTTGACATCCTTCAAAATAATCTCCACTAGTTAAAAAGTTTTCTTTAAGAAATTAGGAGAAAGATCTCCCAAAAACTTACAATGAATAATGAGAGGTTGACCCTCTATTTATAGGCCTCTAACTTGTCCAAATCCTAATAGGATTTACGATTAAAAATAAATAAAAATTAAAATAATTATTATCCTAACCCTAGTTGGAATTAAAATCCAATTTGGAATCAAAAAGTAGCAAAAATTCCGAAAAATCCCGTTTTCCAGCAATTCTGTGCAAGCCAAACGCGCCTTAACGCCAACTTTGACCAAGTCAACGCGGAAACTGCATCTGCTAACGTCAGCAAGCCCGCCGCGCATTGCGCTCTACCTTTTTGTTGCTCTGCCAAACGACGTCGTCGCCTTCTCAGCTGCTGATGCATTTCAACGAGCGCATTGCGCGGATGATCGTGTCCAGAAATTACAATTATGCCCTTGTGCGACCATTTCCTTCTTATTTACCAAATTGCCATCAGTGCTGGTTAATTACCATTTTGCCATCAAATTCTTGCGGAATTTACAGATTTGCCCCCAAGCTTATTTTTCCTACAAAATAAAATAAATAAAAATAATATAAAAATACTAAAAATCATAAAAACACATAATAATAAATAAAACTCCTAAAATAAATAAAAACTCATAAATAAAAAGAAATATAAAAATACTATAAAATTACTTAAATTAACATAAATTAACTAAAATCCTATAAAATCTATTAAAACCAAAATAAGCTAAATAATTAAATATTTATGCACACAATAAATATAAAAACTAAGTATTAGGGAATAAAAATACCGTATAATGTAGCCCTATCAAATACCCCGACACTTAGCTTTTGCTCGTCCTTGGGCAAAATAAAAATAAAAATAAACAAAAATAAAATAAATCTAACTAGCCCAACAGACTAAAACGACTCAACTAACTTGACTTTTTACATGAGCAATATATTAATATGAACTTCACATCAACCTCAAAGATTATAATCAACAACTCTTAGAAAATTTCAAAATAACAAATCATCCAAAATTTTAACTTAATTATTAATTCCACTTTATTCTCAATCATTCGTGTGTGTGTGAAAATCCATACAAATCAAACTAATAAAAATTTAGATCAATTCATCTAATTAAATATATCACAAAATATATTAAAATTCTATACATTTATTTTCACATCACTTTCCATTTAATACAGATAAATACAATCTAGTAGATCAAAAGGTTTTATATTTTAACCACACTAGTATTTAACTATAATCATATACCTTCCCAAGTATTATTAAAATTCGCTAGCAAGACTTTTTCTTCTTCTTTTTTCTTTTCACGGTGAGCGCATTTTATGATCCATCGCACCAACGAGTGCGTTTTACGCTCCATCTCGCTGCATGTGTTTATGAGTGAGTGCGTTTTACGTTCCATCTCAACCCACCACATGACAATTGTTTCACTTTTTTTCTTTTTTTTTTACTTCAGGTAAGGTTAATCTAATAATTCTAGAAAAATTACCTTAATCATTTCTCCACATTATATTTATCTTATATTCGCTTCAAGTAATGTTCAAATAAGATATGGAATTAAAAACACATCTTATAAGTATTTAACCAAATAAATTTTCTCCAAATTAAAATTAGTTCAAACATATGGATATGTGCAAATAAAAGATTTCAAACAAACTACTGACCAACAAAAATGTCAAAATTTAGATTACGCAAAATTTATCAATTTTTCAAGAGTTATTAAATAAAAATCAAAATTTTATCATCGGTTAAAAATTAAAATTCAAATCAAGATATTGTTCAACTGACTCAATCCTAAAAAATTTTTTTTATCCCATTTTCGTAGGAAACACGGTTACACTTAGCACGTGCAACAAGCCTTTAAACCCCAAGGTTACCCCAAGTGGACGAGTTTTGTCTCGTGAGGGTTTGCAGTGAATTTACCTACAAAATTCAAAAATTTAATTTTTTTTTAAATTTCCTAAAAATAAAACAATTTTTTTTTTTAAAAAAAATAAAACAAATATCCTAAATCCCTTCCCCCACACTTAAAATTTACATTGTCCCCAATGTAAACTATAATGCAAAGAAACAGGCACAAATAGCTATTGTGACGCCCCCAAATCCGGGTCCCTTGAACCTCGGGTTCGGTGCTCACTATTCATCACTTGACAAGCATTCATAAACTAAAACTTCAATAACTCGCGGAAAACATACATAATTTCATTACCAAACGTACCTTCAATCCCAGGTTCCACTAACCTTAATACTTCATCATTACCTTATAATAAAAATAAAAGGTTTGCACATATAGTACGACTAATTACGTTCATCTTTCCTTTGCCGTGGTACTCCTTAGATCACTCGGCTTAACTGAAAATAGTTCATGATATAGCAAGGGTGAGCAACTACTTTGCCCAGCAAGTTTAAATAAACAAGAAATGATATATCATGAATGAAAAAGATTTATCTTCGAAAGTTTCAACAATAAATAACAATTGTGAAATAACAAGAATCAATGTTCAATAAAAGAATAGATTGACTCTTTACTGCTGAGTGATCTCAAAGGACCATGAACTGCTACTAAGGTAGAACAGACATACAATGACTGACACCTTGTTAAAAATAACGGGACACTCGAGGGGATCAGTTCTCTCATGTCCTATGTATATGCATAACATTTAGATTTCTTGCGCGCATTCGGTTTCCCGACAAATAAAAATCCCCTTTAACTAGGGTTGTTCTTTCTCAGTCTTACTGTAAGAATCCGCACCAGCCAATGGTTTGGATAAACTTTCATAATATTCAATTAGATGAATTTAAACATGCATTTGTCTAGCCGAAACAATTAGCTTAGACATTCTTAAACAGTTCGTAAATTACTGAACTATAACATTTGCAAAGGCACTGTGTGCGAATACAATAACCAATAATGATGTGAAATAATTTTAGATAATTAATCCACTTTAAGTTCTGTCAAATAACTACGAGTGTAGAATTTGCTCAACAATAATTTGAATAGCTCAATGTACATAAAGTTGAAGGAAACTTGCAACAATAAATACAAGTTAGGGTTAAGAAGAACTTGCCTGTTCCGCTGACTACTGCTATTCAACTTAAAAATACTTCCTTTGGGTGACCTAATATTCAATAACATTGATCCTCCAATTAGCATAACACATATAGGTTTATTTAACATTAATAACCTTAACATATATGTCTTAAATCATCTATCCCTTAATCATAACCTTAAAACTCTTAATAATATTATCAATCCCTTGATAATATTTTAACTCACATAACCATCACTTCATTGCTTTATAATATTATCTCCTTTGATAATATATAAATACTACATATAATATTATTAATCGTATAATAATATTTTAACCATTTATTATTTCAAAAATAAATCACTTAGCTCCTCAATATTATTAACCATATAATAATCCTCTTAATCTCTTTATTATCTCAACCACTTATTAACATTATTAATAATTAAATGATGCTTTACACTATCCCCAATGATATTAATTATCCAATAATATCTTACTCGTTTATAAATATTATTAACCATTTAATAATATTTTATCCTCTCAATAATATTATTAATCCTTTAATAATATCCTTATCCTTAGTTAATATCATTAATCATTTAATAATATTTCAATCATATGTTAACATTATTAATAATGTCTTACTCTTCAAATAATATTATTTATCAAATAATAACTCCAATAACTTATAAATATTATTATCCATTTAATAATATTTTACACTCAAAATAGTATCATTTAATACTATTTTCTTCTCTCATTAATATTATTAACCATTTAATAATATTCTATTCTCATACTAATATTATTAACCATTTAATAATATTTTAAATTCTTAAATAATATTATTAATCATTTAATAATATTCTACTAACTTACTAATATTATTAATCATTTAATAATATTCTATTAACTTACTAATATTATTAACCATTTAATAATATTTTAATCATTCATTAATATTATTAACCATTTAATAATATTTTACTTATAATCTAATATTATTAACTATTTAATAATATTTTATTCATATACTAATATTATTAACCATTTAATAATATTTTAATCATTTATTAATATTATTAATCATTTAATAATATTTTATTAACTTACTAATATTATTAACCATTTAATAATATTTTAATCCTTATTAATATTATTAACCATTTAATGATCACTTATTAATATTATTCATCATTTAATAATATTTTAATCATTTACAAATATTATTCACCATTTGATAATATTTTAATCTCTTATTAATATTATTAACCATTTAATAATATTTTAATCACTTATTAATATTATTAACCATTTAATAATATTTTAATCTCTTACTAATATTATTAACCATTTAATAATATTTTAACCAATTGTTAATGTTATTCATCATTTAATAACTTTTTAATCATATACTAATATTATTGATCATTTAATAATATTTTAATAATATTCAAATAATACCAATAGTTAACCTTTTAATTGTGTTAACATTAGTCTTTATGTTACATATTTAGCTACCAATTAGTTACTAATAAACTTCATATATTGGTTTAGTATTCAAACCCATTCATTTTACACTTATTTCAACTTAAATTTTCATTAAAAACTCGACCCGGACCGACCCGACCCAACCCAGAAAACTTGCACATTCTGTTTTGAAAGCCGGGGCGCTCAACTGGGCGCCGGGGCGTCCAAAACAGAAGCAAAACCCTAAAAATTGGCTGTTCGACCCTCCGACGCTCCGACAGCCATAACTTCTTCATTTTAAAACATTTTGGGGTGATTCTTGAGTCCATTCTCATCAGACTTTCCCCCTCTACAACTTCTCTTTAGATTACAAATCCAAATTCCAAACGGAAGTGGACTAAAACCTGCTCACAAAGACAAAGTGAAAACTAAAATCACAAATCTTTGGTTTTAATGGTTCAACCTTGAATAAAATAAAATCTACACATCCAAATGACACCAAATCAGTGTTGATGTGTTCCTAACCTCTTGTTTTACAATATTCCATGGTTGGATCGTCTTTTTGAAAACGTTTTACACGAAAATTACGGATCGAACCATCTAGGGTTTAAAAACGACATCCTTTCCGGTAAAAGCTATAACTTCTTCGTTATTCAATATTTTTGAAAGGTTCCAAAAGGGTTTTTCTTTAAAACTCCTAGATCTAGCTTTATAGCCATAAAAATCTAATTTCCGATTTGTGTATTTCAAAATACCACATCAAACACAACATGTATCGTTAGGATTTTACCGGTAAAATGTGTTATGAACATTTCTACAACTGTTATACATTTCTCACATACCAAATCATGATTTAAGCATATCAAACCATGTATCTACCAATTTATCATAGCTTAATACTTGTAGACCATCAAAACCACTTTTGATCGGTTAAAAACATATTTTGACCATATAAAACATATATAGCCTACAAAAATGAAATAAAGATGAGATATAACACTTTTGAACCTTATGTTCTTCTACTCTTGGCTAGAGACTTTGTTGGTGACTCCTCCTTGATAAGTCTCTAGTAATCTCCTTGGTGAAAAACCAACTCTCAAGAGCCTTCTCTATTTTCTCTAGAATGCTCTCTCTATTCTCTCTTGGAGTTCTTACAAAATGACTAACAAACCTAGCAAATGAATGGAGCATTCTATTTATAGAACCTCCCTAGACTTGCTTAACATCTACTAATCAACCAATCCTAGTCAATTAGGAGCTTAATCTTGCTTACTATGCATGGAATGACCACTTGATGGACTTTTTGATTGACCCTTTGATTGACTAGGGTGGTTGGGGGTTACTTGCACCACTTTACACTCCAAAATCAACCAACAAGCTAGCTTTATATCCATGTGGGCCCCAAAATTCGGGATTGACCAATTATTTATCCAATTTGACTTTATTTTTAAGTCTTATATAATTATATAAGTATTCATATATATATACACCAATATATGTATACATATTTACCTATACAAGCTTATTGGGCTCCACTTTGGACCTTAGAATTAACTTCTATTGGGCTCATTCAATTAAATTGCTTGGGCTCAATTTATATCACACATTGGGCTAGCATTTACATAACTATGCTACCTTTAATTAAAATAAGCATTGAACTTGTTTAATAAATTACATGGACTGGTAATTAAATTAATTACATAAGCTACTAGGTAAACTTAATTGACCTAGTTTAACAACTCATTTGGATTTAAAATATAATCCAATTAGATTTGCTATTTATAAGTCCATTGAACTCCTTAATTAAATTAGCTTACATAACACTATCACTTTCAAATTCTTGGGTTTGTTTTAATAAAACCCTAACACATATTATTACAAGTACATTGAACTTGATTAAATTAATTCATTCACTAACCCTTATCATCAAATTGGGTTTATAATATAATTAACCATACCCAAACAATTATTCCCACATTGGGGTTATCTTTAATAATTTACTTGCTTCTTCTTTCTCATTATTTATACAAGTAATTAACTTATTCATTATAAAACTTCTTAATTGCCATACAAGGCCAACATTCAAGCTTTGCGATTTCATCACATAAGCTTCTCTTGCAATCTTTTTCCTTCTTTAGTTAATTAATTTAATTAACTAATTTAATACCTCTCATCATACAACTTATCATATACACACATACTTCATACCTCATATTTTCTTATGGATATAATTAAATAAAAAAAAAAAAAATTGGGTTTGTAATTTTCTCGGTCAGTACAGCTATAAAAAGAAAAAAGAAAAGAAATGCAAATCTGTTTTCTTGGGTTGCCTCCCAAGTAGCGCCTTTATTTATTGTCATTGGCTCGACAGCAGGCCAAAGTACTACATCACTCCAACTTCATGAATTTTGAGTACCCTATCCATCACGTTATTCTTCATCGGTAGATTTAATCTTGCTTGCATGTGACGTGAACGTTTTACTCCCTCTTCAACGAATAGATATTTAATATGATTGGGAAGAGTTTTTATACTCGGAATGGGATCCTGCAAAACAAAACATAATAATTCGTCGTGAGTAACATGTAATGGAATGGAAATAATTACTTGACTATCTAAAATCATTGGCAAAGAGTTGAATGCAGCTTCAACGTCCTTCAAATCTTGTTTTAGCTCAATTTCTTCTTCCTTCTCTAACTTCAAACTGTTTGTACTTGCATCCTCTAAATTTTCTTTATCTATTTCCCCAATAATTCTCTCCACCTTAGGCATGTTATCATCACAAAGAACATCATTTTCTACATGAATATTGTCCGTTTCTGCACTGATGTTGTCTGCTTCCTCTTGCATCGGCGATGGAAGGAATGACATTTGAGAATCTAATTGACCAATTGTAGTAGCAAGCTGACTCGATTGATTCTCCAAATTATATATGACAGTTTTTGTCTCTTATTGGAATTGTTGTGCTTGAGTCATGAAGGCTTTAAACATATCTTCTAAAGATATGCCAGAACTAGACGATTGGTCATGTTGTTGTTGGGGATATGGTTGCATGTACTGTGGATTATTTAAAAAGTTTTGATTTGCGTGCCAATTCACTGGTGAATTCTCATAGCTGAAATGCCCAAGGAAACCACCAGCTGCATTGACTTGTTCATAAGACTCCTCTCGAAGCATTGGACACATATCAGTTGGGTGTCCTATTGTCGCACAAATCCTACAAGTACCTACAGCCATTTAATAAACAGAAGAAGTTAGACTATCAATTTGTTGCTCATGAGAAAAAATATTTACGTCATTAACATAATTAGGCATGTCTTCCATCCTTAACCTGCAAAACTCAATTAAACTATGAAAAACTATAAAAATAAAATATAAGAAAAATTACTAAATTAAAATAAAGTTTACAAAAACACAAAAATAAATTAAAATCACTCCTCGGCAACGGCACCAAAATTTGGGATGCTGTCGCAGACACTCAAAAATAAAATCTTACTTATGAAAAATATTAATGTAGTAGTGAAAGTAAGAGTCGATCCCACAGAGAATGATTAATTTAATTTTATGAAATGTAAACTAGATTTGGGGGTTTTGAACTAATTATAATTAACTAATTAAAATTTAAACAAATAAAACTAAATAATAAATAATAAAGATGAGAAAAATCAATTAAAATAAACTTCAGTTCCTTAGTTCAGTATCCCCTTCTTTTAATCAACAAATTAATCAAGTTATTTTTATTTTTTCCTTCAATTGAAATTAATAATCCTAGATAATCGACAATCACCAAGCTACCCGAAATCTTCCTTAAATTATAAATCTAATGCAGCAATCGCTCACAAAAGACCCTAACTATCATACAACCTAGAACTATCAGTCTAGATTTAATATAACAGTTGCATTAAAAATTAAAGAATTAGATTATTCCAAGCAACAATCATAACATCGCAGATTATTTAACTTTTCATCTTGATAATCATAACAATATTCAAAAGTTTGTCCACAATCAAATATTATTAATTGCTACTTATGATCAGATAAAATATCGTTTGCTTAATATCAAATCTTAATCTAGCATATGATAAATTATTGATTAACTTAACAGGCCCTTATCAAATTAATCAAGAAAATATCATAAAATAATTAAAACAGATTATCAAGAATAAATCTCATGCATGAAGGAATAAATTATAAAACTCAATTAAAACATCAATTAAAAATAAGGTTCAACATCCCTTTAGAACTGAAAATAAAAACCCTAATAGGATTTACAATTAAAAATAAATAAAAATTAAAATAATTATTATCCTAACCCTAGTTGGAATTAAAATCCAATTTGGAATCAAAAAGTAGCAAAAATCCCGAAAAATCCCGTTTTTCAGCAATTCTGTGCAAGCCAAACGCGCCTTAACGCCAACTTTGACCAAGTCAACGCGGAAACCACGTCTGCTGACGTCAGCAAGCCCGCCACGCATTGCGCGCTACCTTTCTGTTGCTCTGCTAAACGACGTCGTTGCCTTCTCAGCTGCTGATGCATTTCATCGCGTGCATTGCGCGGATGATAGTGTCCGAAAATTACAATTATGCTTGTTCATGAGGAATGGTTTACTTTGATTCTTAAACTCAAAAACAGAAATTTGTTAGTGCCATAGGATCTACTCAAAGCGAGAGCTTTATAAGTTCGTGAGAACCTGCTCTGATACCAATTGTTAGTTCCCAGAGGCACACAAGTGATCTAGAAGGGGGGGGGGGTGGGTTGAATAGATCTCTTAAAAACTCTTTCTTTAACTTCAAAAGTTTATTACCAATTAATTCATTTAATTGAGATTTGTTTACACAGCGGAATATTAGTTTGAAAATTCCCCTTAAAGATTTGTAAAGCAGTTTCATTGAGTTAAGACTATATTGGAGAAAGCCATTTGTTAAGTAAACCAATTAACAGTCATATGTATATATGTATATATATATATATATATAAGACAGAATGTAAATGACTGAATGTAAATGACACCAAAGAGTTTTAAGTGGTTCGGAGACTGAATAACTCTTACTCCACTCTTCTACTACAACGAGTAGGAAATTCACTAAGGATGGTTCATACAGAACCCTTCAAGCTCATTAGCCTGGAAACTCTGATTCACTAAGAACCCTTCAAACCCAGCAGGTTTGGCTAATTTAGTCACTTAGACAAGGACATTACTGCCCTCTTCAAGTCCAGCAGACTTGGCTTCTTTAGTCACTAAGACAAGAACAATACTGCCCTCTTCAAGTTCAACAGACTTGGCCCCCTGCTTGTTGATAGATGTTGGAGTTGCTACTGAGTTTGTACTTTAAGTCCCATTGTCCTTAAACACTTAGTGGCAGGGTGTGATCATTCCTGGAATAATATTGAGTTCGGCAATGATGCTTGACTTCTTTATATGATCAATATCTTCTTGTGATCACCCATTGTGCTGCTAGGCTTTTACACTTCAGCTCCTTTTGTACTTGATAACTTTTCGAGACGAACTCCTGAGATGACTGTGAAGCTCCTTCCTTTTGGTACTCAGTTGTTCCTTCTTATCATAGACAGTTTAAAGCTTCTCGAGATGGGCTTCTGAGATGACTGTGATGCTCCTTCCTTTTGGTACTCAGTTGCTACCATGTATGTATCAAGTTGGCGTTTAAGCTTCTCTCTACCATGTGCCTAGCAACTCTGAACACTTTTCTTGTAATAGAGTCATTTATCTCTATATCTCTCTCAATTTAGTGTTAGTGTTCTGATGGATCATAGAGTCCTTCAGCATATTCATTTTCTGTTTCACTCTATGATCAGTTGTTGTCTACCATCATCTCACTTGTATTCTTAACAACAACAACATTTTCTGTAAGTTATTTTAGCCTTTATATCTTTGTGCATATTTTACCGTTGAAAGAAATCCCGTTAGTTTCATTTGGCTTTGTGCAGATCTTTAATATCTTCGATGCTGACTTTCTTGCTGCTTGTGTCAGTGTTTTTCCCTTTTCTGACATGTTCTGATATATTAACCTGTAGCTCAGCTTTCTCTGAATTTATAGTCGTTGCACTCCCAGAGTTGTTCAGCAAGGATTATTATTTCCTTTGTTAATTAATCTTCTGATTCATCAATAAATACCTTCCTTGACTTTTAGAACCAACTGTTCTGATGCATTCAGAGATGTCCCATTGGTCTGACTTTATTCACCATTTTCCTGAGCAGTGGGTCCTAACTTATAGTTGTTTAGGCACAAAGTATTCTGTGACTCTGACATGCATCTGAATTTTCAATAGCACTTACTCTTTCTTGAATCTGGGCGAGGAGTATTCTCTTTTCTCTCACACTATATTGCAGTTATGATTCTTTACTGTTTATTGATTTCGTAGAGTGATTGTCTGCTCATTTGGACTCTACGAATTCAGCTCCACTCGTTATTTGAAGTATGTCGGGTAAATGGTTGAGTTGGAGCGAAATTCTCTTTTACTCTGCGATCTTGCTTTTGTGATCAGATCGTAGAGTTTGTCTGCAGTGCTTTGCTTTATGATTTCGTTCTACGATCTTGTCCCTTTGTTCAAATCGTAGAGTTTGTGAACTGTCGTGCTTCTTAGTGAAATTGTTGAGTTGTTGTCTTTGTTGGCACATTCTTTAATTATACTCAACGATTGTTCCATGTGTGGAGCACTTTTCTGTAATGTCTTGTCATCCTGTATTACTCCACGATTTCTTTTATTTGTGCAAATCGTATAGATCTCGTATACTTGCTCTGTAAGTTTACTCTACGATCTTGCTAGAACGTGTATATCGTAGAGTACATTTCTTCTCTGGTTCAGCGTTAACTGCAGGCTTGCTTAGCTGTCTGTTCGACGATCGTAGAGTTCAGCTCTACGATTTGTACTTGATCAGTTCTTTAATTTTCCTTGTAAATGCAGTAGACCTCTTGCACATCTGACTTTATTTTGATGATCGTAGAGTTATCCTGGTAATGAGTTGTGTAGTTCACTCTACGATCTATACAGAATCGTTGAGTCTTCTTTGCAAGGAATCGTAGTGTCCGTTCTACGATCGTATAGACTGATTAGATCAAACATAAGATCAACCTAACAGATTTGATCTTTTCTAACTAAGTCATTTCTTACATTGTTACATCATTATATTGAAAGGACTTTACAGACTCTGACATACATAAAATACAGCAATGATTCATTCTTATGCTACTCTACTTATATCATACATCTTTTATGCATAGTGACTCTTACTGAAAAATCAACCTAACATATCTGATCTTTAAAATCTAAGTCCTTTGTACACAGATATCTTTTAAAAGGACTTTACAACATTTGAACCGGATAACTTTCATTTTCTTTTATAAGACAAGATAGTTTTCAGCAAGATCATATTTGTGTCAAACCAATGTCTGGATTTACATTATTTAGACATAGGTAAAATATCATACACACATGATCATGTAGACACCTAATTTGATTAACATATAATCACTTTATCATTTAAGCACATAAGCACTTTTAGAGTATCTACGCACATAATCACTTAAGCACATAAGCACATTAACACATAAGCACTTTGTCAGATACACATTGACAATCAACCATGTAAGCACATTTACCACAATCATTTTTGCACAACAATTATCATCATCAAATCAAAACAACCTTCAACAATCTCCCCCTATTTGATGATGATAAAACTACTAGACTTATTGATATGACATTCATGTAATGCATCTACTTGATAGGTAAAATATGTCTTACGATACAGTGAAATACTGTATGGCTAGTGCAAAGTAATGATTTCATTAAATGAGCGTTTTTACATAAAGATTATACAAAAGGTTATACATACTTACATACCCCTCAGTTGAATGATTCTCCTTCTTCATAGATGTTGTTGCTCCCCCTTAGTTCCTTACTGTATGGAGCTGCTCTTCATGTTTCACTTTTCTCTTACTTAGTTTGCTGGCTGTTTGCTATCTCCCCCTTAGACTCTCCCCCTTAGTTCCTTATATTCTCTCCTCCTTTTTGACATCATCAATATTGTATGGAGCTGACTGTGCCAATGCTGTTTTAGAAAGATATCTTGAAATCTAACACAGAGTTAACCCAGTGCGGGGCGCACCGGTTGGGAATTTTTTTTTTGTTGCCCGACTTGGTTTGGGTCGACTTTTCATGAAGAAATAAATGTAAATTTGTATAAAATGAATGTTTAAGTACATTAAATCAACATTCGGGTCCATTAATGATTAATTGGTGAATCGATCTAATTAATTGGAGGGTCCTGATGAAGATGTTTTGACACTAAGAAATATCAGAAGGGTAAAACTAAGTGTAAGAAGATTATGAAGATAAATTGAAACATATGAAGAGTCCATAAGGGGTTAAATTAATAAGTCAACCCTATTGAATATCTAAAACGATAAAAGGAAGTAAAAATCTTAAAAATAAGATTAATTATCGAGTCAAGTTTTGACTAACACTGAGTTGTTGATCTCACATACCGTATAGGTTGTGCAAGGAATGAAGGGTATTAAATGTAATGGTAAACTGTCGGTACAGACAAGTTTTTTAGAACTTGCTCCTATTTGAAAACTGTCATTACGTGTGACATGTTTTTATATGCAAACATGAGTTAATGTATTTTTATGTCATAATGTGATTGAACTGTTATTGTTCAACTGATAAGTTGAGTTAGTTGTTCTTTGTGAACTGTATAAATTGTGAAGTGACAAGCATGTTAATATGGATCATGAATTATGTTTGAGCTCATCTACATGTATAAAATGTCATACACAGATATATTGATAAACATGCATGATGCATAAATTATGTGTTATAAATAACTGTTAAACTTGCTAAGAAACGTAGTTGCTCATTCTTGCTTAAATAACTATTTTTAGCTAAGTGCGGGACATTTGAGGTTTCAGTAAAGATCAAGGACAAGAAATGATTATGAATTACAATAAAAGATCAAGATAATTATTGATAAACTCTTTTTGGGGGTAAATAATGTTACTAAAAGGTATAAACTGTAATGAGATGTTAGTTTAACACTTAAAACTATTGTGTACTAAAGTGAGGTGTTGTGCAGTTATAAATAAAGGTAACAGGTTGGAAATAGGTTTTGATTGATAAATAGACTTAAAAGATAATGGTACTGCTAAGTGCAGTTAATCTACATAACTTTTGTATTGAATTGGATCATGGTATGTTTGATATGATATTGTAATGGAATAATGTAAAGATTTCGATTATGAGACAAAAGATCAAAAGATTATTTATAAAAATTTAAATTTATTAAGTTTTTAGCAATATTTTATTATTTAATATTGTCATTGTTAAGGGAAAATGTTGTACATCAACGCACGATGTCACCTGTAGCAAGTATGAGAATTTTCGGGGCGTTACAATTGGTATCGTTTGAACATTATAATATACAGTTTATGATTTTTTCCTTGGCTATTTGAACATTATGTTTAGACTATAATTTTGGGTTCGTACATTTTTGTATCTTTTACATGCAATCAAGAAAATATGGTAAGATTAGAATGACGACTCACCTTTGATTAAAAGGCTAAACTCAGTAATTTATCTTCATGATTATATTTTTCAGCATCTTTCAAGTATAGATGGTCATGAGATGGATAAATTAATATATAATATTTGTAAAGCTGGTGATTATATGTATCACTAAGTGAATGTTATATATATATATATATATATATATATATATATATATATATATATATATATATATATATATATATATATATATATGGCCGCATCTATGACAAACGATTGTTGGGGTTACTGTTCCAACAACCACATCCTAGCGGCAATCACTTCCTTCACGAAATCTCAAAATTTGGTCTGCCGCTAGAACGTCAAGCGAAGTGATTCTACAATCTCAAGACAGTAACTGTACGATCTTAGGACAGTAACTCTACGATTTCCAAGAAAGTAACTCTACGATCTAGTCTATCACTGTCGGTATGATCTTTAGCGGCTGGGCCAATTTTTCAAATTAATCCAAGCCTTTGGATATTATGATGGAAGATGTAAGAGTTGGTTGCTGGAACAATAATCTCAGTAATCGTTTGCCATAGATACGGACCCCTATATATATATATATATATATATATATAATGACAAAGTTGGCCCAAGTTTGTGATATTCAGGTCTGATGAGCACGATGGGTTTGCTTTTGATTTTAGAGGTGAATCCTTCCAAGTTACAACATTATTCAATGAGAGAAAAAAACACCTTATGTATCTGTTATATATAAAGGCAAACAACAGTTGCAATGGGATGATTTTGAAAGTCATGGTACAAAAATTGAGTCAAAATACAATGTTTTTACAGACGAAGATTTTATTGGTTTTCCTATCAGATTTATGAGCATTCTTATTGTTGAGGATCCTCTGCCTTAATCTCAGGCTTTCCATATGTGCATCCATTAACCCTTAATTATAGGAGCTTGTTTAGCTAATTCTTTCCATTTATTTTGTAATCAACATTTATGTGTAATTACACCATTATACAATCTATAATTGAATATATATATATATATATATATATATATATATTTATATATATATATGTATGAAAGGCTCTCACCACAAAAGTGTGGTGGTTTTTTTAAACATTCTTATGGTATCAGAGCATACTTGGATTAGCATCCCACGATCCTCAATAGCCTCCGATTCTTCTCCTACCCTCATTCCCTTCTAAACCATAATTCACATGGTTACCATCAAACTCTCCTCCTCTAACTACCTCTTATGGAAAAGCCAACTTCTTCCACTTCTTGAGAGCTAAAGTCTGCTGGTTTATGTGTAGGGGTGTTCATTCGGTCCGAACTGGACCGGTACCGAACCAAATCGGTAACAAAATTATCTAAATTCCCATACCGGAATCGGTTGGACCGGTTCGGTTCCGATTTTACCGATTTTTTTTATTAATAATTATTTATTATTATAAATAAAATAAGAAAATCGGTATGTACCGAACTTATACCTAACCGGTCTATTTTATACCAAACCAATCAATTCGGACTGGTTCGGTTAACTTAGAAATTGAAAAAACTGAAAATTTTGGTCACCCCTAGTTAGGGGTGAGCATGGTGTGATTTGATGCGATTTGAAGCTTAAACCGCACATGAAACCGCTTAGGTGCGGTTTGACAAATTCAAAATCGCACATGAAACCGCTTGTGATTCGTTTGGTGCGGTTTTATTTAGTGCGGTTTTGGTTCCAAAACCAATTGAAACAATTAAATTTTATGCAATTTAAATTAACAATTTAATATCACACAATATTAAATACCATTTTTATAACACACACAACTTTACTTATAATATCTTGTCTAAACAAAAGTAAAATAGAAGTTACACGAGGGATAATTCCAAATAGATTAATTAAAAATTTCTTCTCACATATAAAAATTATAAACAAAGATAATTACATGAGGGATAATTTCAAATGGATTAATTAAAGGGTGACTTCCATAATAATGCTTCTTGATATGGTTCATGTTGAAAATAGTCAAACAATGGAAAAAAAAAATGGTGCGGTGCGGTTTTTCCATGTGATTTTTCCTAGAAACCAAACTCAAACAGCAAATTCGGTTTTTCAACCCACCTAAAACCGCTACATACGCCGGAACCGTTGGTACGGTTTTAATTGGTGCGGTTTGTGCGGTTTTTGGTGCGATTTCGGGGCCAAATCGATTTTTTGCTCACCCCTACCCCTAATTATGTGGACGATACCCTTGTGCCGCCACTTTTATTTGATCCTCTTAGACACCAAATGTCAAACACCTGGCATAGAAAGCCACCTCTTTAAAGATAAGATTACTCATATTTATATTCTTTTAATAACATTTTTGATCTTTTTAATTAGGTTGTAGTTTAGAAGATAAACAATAGATTGTGGAGGATGGTATTAGACATTTTACTACTCATTTCATCTCAAGGAAATTTTTTTATTACTATTTTAGGTAATTCTAAGTTAAATGTCTACTTATTTTAAATAATATATTTTTTACAATAATTTGCCTATAATATCCTTAATATTAATTGTCAAATTTCTATTATATATGCATATTTATGGAGTATTCTACTCATATGTAGAAAATTATGTAATTGAATGAGAATTTAAATATAGACAATTTTATTATTTTATCATCTTTCTTAATATGCGTAAAAAGTCAAACAAAAAAGTTAAAAATATAAGAGGGGAAAAACTAAATATGGCCCATACAGGTCTCGAACCTGTGACCTTCGCGTTATTAGCACGAAATATTTAAAAATAATTATACTCTAAATAATATGGATGTAACTTTTGAAGCCTTTTTTGATTTTTAATTATTTATAAATTTTTGAGAAATGTTGAAAGAAACTAGTAATTATGCACTTTTGATTTTAGAGGTGAATCCTTACAAGTTAAAACATTATTTAATGAGAGAAAAAAATACCTTATGTACCTGTTATATATAAAGGCAAACAACAGTTACAATAGGATGATTTTGAAAGTCATGGTACAAAAATTGAGTCAAAATACAATGTTTTTACATACGAAGATTTTATTGGTTTTCCTATCAGATTTATGAGCATTCTTATTGTTGAGGATCATCTGCCTTAATCTAAGGCTTTCCATATTGCATCCATTAACCCTTAATTATAGGAGCTTGTTTAGCTAATTCTTTCCATTTATTTTGTAATCAACATTTATGTGTAATTACACCATTATACAATCTATAATTGAATATATATATATATATATATATATATATATATATATATATATATATATATATATATATATGTATGTATGTATGAAAGGCTCTCACCACAAAAAGTGTGGTGGTTTTTTTAAACATTCTTATGGTATCAGAGCATACTTGGATTATCATCCCACGATCCTCATTGGCCTCCGATTCTTCTCCTACCCTCATTCCCTTCCAAACCATGATTTACATGGTTACCATCAAACTCTCCTCCTCCAACTACCTCTTATGGAAGAGCCAACTTCTTCCACTTCTTGAGAGCTAAGGTCTGTTGGTTTATGTGTAGGGGTGTTCATTCGGTCTGAACCGGACCGGTATCGAACCAAATCGGTAACGAAATTATCCAAATTCCCATACCGGAATCGATTGGACAGGTTCGGTTCCGATTTTATCGAAAATTATTATTATTATTTTTATTATTAATAATTATTTCTTATTATTAATAAAATAAGAAAATCGGTATGTACCGAACCTATACCGAACCGGTCTATTTTATATCGAACCAATCAATTCGGACCGGTTCGATTAACTTAAAAATTGAAAAAACTGAAAATTTTGGTCACCCCCAAGTTATGTGGACGATACCCTTGTGCCGCCACTTCTATTTGATCCTCTTAGACACCAAATGTCAAACACCTGACATAGAAAGCCACTTCTTTAAAGATAAGATTACTCATATTTATATTCTTTTAATAATATTTTTGATCTTTTTAATTAGGTTGTAGTTTAGAAGATAAACAATAGATTGTGGATGATGGTATTAGACTTTTTATTACTCATTTCATCTCAAGGAAATTTTTTTATTACTATTTTAGGTAATTCTAAGTTAAATGTCTACTTATTTTAAATAATATATTTTTTACAATAAATAAGATTACTCATATTTATATTCTTTTAATAACATTTTTGATCTTTTTAATTAGGTTGTAGTTTAGAAGATAAACAATAGATTGTGGAGGATGATATTAGACTTTTTATTACTCATTTCATCTCAAGTAAAAAATTTTATTACTATTTTAGGTAATTCTAAGTTAAATGTCTACTTATTTTAAATAATATATTTTTTAATAATAATTTGCCTATAATATCCTTAATATTAATTGTCATATTTATATTATATATGCATATTTATGGAGTATTCTACTCATATGTAGAAAATTATGTAATTGAGTGAGAATTTAAATATAGACAATTTTATTATTTTATCATCTTTCTTAATATGCGTAAAAAGTCAAATAAAAAAGTTAAAAATATAAGAGGGAAAAAACTGAATATGTCCCATACAGGTCTCGAACCTGTGACCTTCGCGTTATTTGCACGACGCTCTAACCAACTAAGTTAATAGACCATTTGATGACTTTTGGCTGAAATTATATTTAAAAATAATTATACTCTAAATAATATGGATATAACTTTTGAACAAGGTTCTAAAAGGCGCTAGGCGGGAGGCGGGCGGCCGGGGGGGGCCTAGGCGGGATTTTTTATTTTATGCCAATTTTAATATTTTATCTTACATTTATCCTAACAAAATAATAATATAAAGGAAAACAATATATAATAAAGATAATAAAGGCATTTGCTTAAAGTTCAAACACATATCCATGTTACTAATGTCAAAGTTCAAACAAAAACACGCAATTGTTTAAAGTTCAAACATAAACAAATAATAAAAAATACAAACTAATAGTCATTATCTCCATATACCTCTATATCTCTATCTAACTCTTTTTTTCTATATTCTTCCAAAATAATGTCCCCATCGGGCTCACACTCGTACTCCTCATTTCCCTTTTTCGTATCATTTTCAAACAAAAAATAAAATCATGGAGTTTTCTTACTCTAACATTTCTATTATTTCTCTTAGGCTCTAACACGTTATCCGCTTCGGATGCTTCACCAATCGCTTCCCAAGTAAGGCCCGAACAGCTCTTAACTTCTTCATCTATTCTTATGATGTCGTTTTGTAACTTAATTATTAAAATCAAAAAAAAAAATTTGCAACCCTAAATTTTTCGCTTATGCCTCGCCTAATTTCTCTGTCTTGCCCGCCCAGTCCCGTATAATTCTCTGGAGGAATTTTTTTTCCTCCTTGGGCATAGGCTAGGCGTTAGGCGGCCTAGGCGTGGCGGCAAGGGGGGGCTTAGCGCCTAGGCGGGGATTAATCGGATCTAGGCGGAGATTTTTAGAACAGTGCTTTTGAAGCCTTTTTTGATTTTTAATTATTTATAAATGTTTGAGTAATGTTGAAAGAAACTAGTAATTGTGCACTTTCTTCGAGTATAGATGTTACATTACATCCATACTTATTTATTATTATTTTTATTATTAATAATTATTTATTATTATTAATAAAATAAGAAAATTGGTATGTATCGAATTTATACCGAACCGATCTATTTTATACCGAACCAATCAATTCGGACCGATTCGGTTAACTTAAAAATTGAAAAAACTGAAAAATTTTGGTCACCCCTAATTATGTGGACGATACCCTTGTGCTGCCACTTCTATTTGATCCTCTTAGACACCAAATGTCAAACACCTGACATAGAAAGCCACCTCTTTAAAGATAAGATTACTCATATTTATATTCTTTTAATAACATTTTTGATCTTTTTAATTAGGTTGTAGTTTAGAAGATAAACAATAGATTGTGGAGGATGGTATTAGACTTTTTATTACTCATTTCATCTCAAGAAATTTTTTTTATTACTATTTTAGGTAATTCTAAGTTAAATGTCTACTTATTTTAACTAATATATTTTTTTACAATAATTTGCCTATAATATCCTTAATATTAATTGTCATATTTATATTACATATGCATATTTATGGAGTATTCTACTCATATGTAGAAAATTATGTAATTGAGTGAGAATTTAAATATAGACAATTTTATTATTTTATCATCTTTCTTAATATGCGTAAAAAGTCAAATAAAAAAGTTAAAAATATAATAGGGATAAAACAGAATATGGCCAATACAGGTCTCGAACCTGTGACCTTCGCGTTATTAGCACGACGCTCTAACCAACTGAGCTAATAGGCCATTTGATGACTTTTGGCTGAAATTATATTTAAAAATAATTATACTCTAAATAATATGGATATAACTTTTGAAGCCTTTTTTGATTTTTAATTATTTATAAATTTTTGAGTAATGTTGAAAGAAACTAGTAATTGTGCACTTTCTTCAAGTATGGATGTTACATTACATCCATACTTATTTATTATTATTTTTATTATTAATAATTATTTATTATTACTAATAAAATAAGAAAATCGGTATGTATTGAATTTATACCGAACCGATCTATTTTATACCGAATCAACCAATTCGGACCGATTCGGTTAACTTAAAAATTGATAAAATTGAAAATTTTGGTCACCCCTAATTATGTGGACGATACCCTTGTGCTGCCACTTCTATTTGATCCTCTTAGACACCAAATGTCAAACACCTGGCATAGAAAGCCACCTCTTTAAAGATAAGATTACTCATTTATATTCTTTTAATAACATTTTTGATCTTTTTAATTAGGTTGTAGTTTAGAAGATAAACAATAGATTGTGGAGGATGGTATTAGACTTTTTATTACTCATTTCATCTCAAGGAATTTTTTTTATTACTATTTTAGGTAATTTTAAGTTAAATGTCTACTTATTTTAAATAATATATTTTTTACAATAATTTGCCTATAATATCCTTAATATTAATTGTCATATTTCTATTATATATGCATATTTATGGAGTATTCTACTCATATGTAGAAAATTATGTAATTGAATGAGAATTTAAATATAGGCAATTTTATTATTTTATCATCTTTTTAAATATACGTAAAAAGTCAAATAAAAAAAGGGTAAAAACTGAATATGGCCCATACAGGTCTCGAATATTAGCACGACGCTCTAACCAACTGAGCTAATAGGCCATTTGATGACTTTTTGCTGAAATTATATTTAAAAACAATTATACTCTAAATAATATGGATGTAACTTTTGAAGCCGTTTTTGATTTTTAATTATTTATAAATTCTTGAGTAATGTTGAAAGAAACTAGTAATTGTGCACTTTCTTCAAGTATGGATGTACATTACAACCCCCGCCCCTATTTACCACATTGCAAGCAAACCATAGATAAAGCATAAAGTCGGGTAAAGTTTTATGACAGGGTGTGACCATATATATATATTTACAAATTACAACCATCATAGCTGTAATCAGCATCAGCAGATCATAAGTTGAAGATACTATTAGCTTCTCAGCAAATCACGAAGATAATTCTACAATCACAACCAAACCAAATATCTAGTAAGTCTCTGCTTGTTAATACCTGTTCATAAAAACAAAAAATATCAGGCAAAATATGACTTTCTACCAGTCACGAACTCCGGATAAAGTTCTATTCAGTCCAACACAGAAGAATAAAAGCATGAAAAACTGATCTTACAATGTTCATGTTGTAAAAGAAAGCTCGGTTTGTATCGTCTTTTTCTTCACACAGTTGCACAAAATTCAGCCATCAGTCCTTAATTATAGCCAAAGGTTTTGGCTCCTTCAATCTTCATTTTCATTTTCTACCATATACACCACCGACGGCAATAATTACTAGTAATGATCTCTCAGCAGGAGACCTAAAGCCAAATTTTCATTTTTGCCCTTTTTATTTTTCTTTTGACTTTGTTTACACTTGGGGATCGTTTTCAATTATCAATTTAGCTAAACCTCATCTCATCGTTCTTCATTTCTCTTTGATTTTTTTTTTCATTTGATAGCTGAAGCATTCCGGCCAAACTGGATAATCATGCGCTTGCCTTTGTATGCATGCATAACCATTCACTACATTCTGCAATTAAGAGTCGAAGCATATGACGAGTTCAGGAAAGATGAAATGAACAAAGATGTACCAGTCTAACTTCACTGGTATATAGATGACTAACTGACTGCTTAGTTATTATTATCTAATCAACTCAATAAAAGGAAAAAAAAACTATAAAACTAGAAAAAGAGATTTTGTGTGAATATGAATTTCAGATAGCAAGTCTAGGTTCTCACCGCAGAACAATACAAACAGAAAAACAATAAGTTGGACAAGTCAAAGACAGCCGAGAGAAGGGGTTTGAAGAGAGGAAGAGTGGGTGCAGATTGCAGTGGACCTAATGTGGTGCAACATTCCACATGGTGACATGGGGGACAGAAAACTGAACTCTATACTGCATGCAGCATGTTTTCCCAAAAAAGTAACTAGATCATTAATGACATAAAATCTCTATGTCCTCGCAGTAATGCACATCATGCTTTCAATGCTTCAAATATACAGTTTCTGATCCATCTCGGTTCCTCAGAGACAAATTGTTTGTTTAGAAGACCACCTATGTAACACCACAATATAAGGGTACAAAATGCTATCATTAATACATTTAGTCATGATCTTTTAGGTGAGTTTGTAGTGGGCTAAGATGACCCAAGAAGATATTATTGAGACAACACATTGGGTCTTATTCTACTATGATTTGATTTGAATTCGGAATTTGACCCGAGTCGTTATAACCTAGGATGCCGTATGTGCTCAGTCCATGACCGAGACAAGTTTATTAGCACAAAAAACCTATAACTAAGAGATTCAACTGAATAAAAGGATATTGCAATGTAAGTTTCACAAAATTGTGGATAGATTGATTGGGAATAAAATGGGTACGTACGTCTCTTACACTTTGCTTGTACCTAATCATTTTATAAACATACTGCAGGTCCGATGGATGACATACACACACAGCTAGTTTTCACTTTTCATCAGAGGGAAACTAAAAAAATTTAGTTCCAGATGCACTACATCAAAGATTCTAAAGAAAGAAGAGAGTAACATTGTGGTTACTCTAGCCTATTCAAATCTGTCAGTATTGTGTAATTGAGTTGTCTAAGAATTCTGAAAACTTAAGAGTCTTTAAAAGTCATTAAAATTCAAGAATTCTACAAAAAATTGTCACTTAAAAAATGTCTTTCGAAATTTTTAAAAATCTTAATTAAATACACCCCCTTGCAATATCAGAAAGTATGGTGAACAATCTAATTTGTTGCACTCTAGAAACCAGGCATTAATAGAACAAAGTAATGCTCATTCCAACATATGAGGAGGCCCTCAACCTCACGCTACATATTAAAAAGGAAAATCAAAGGCATTTAGACAAGGAAATAAAGAAAACATACTCAAGGTGGGGAGGAAATGGGTAGTCAACACCAAGTTTTTAAGCTATGGGTCCTGCACTAAGATCTTTCCAACCCTTGATACCCATCAGCCCATTTATGGCCCACAAACCCCGCTGTTAGTCGCTCCTAACGGAGACGTCGGAGTTGATGGAATGATCATAAACTCGGCCACTGTTTTGGCGGGTACCGTGACGAATCCGTTCAATAACGGGTACTTTCAGGGACCGTCAACGGCACCGCTAGAGGCCGTTTCTGCCTCTACTGGGATATTCTGGTCCGAATCGTATCCAGGAAATGTGCTGGTAGATAAGAGCACCGGGGCAAGCTATAACGCGTACGGGGCGAACGGGAGGAAATACTTGCTTCCGGCCATGTGGGTCCCAAAAAGTCAGCATGGTCAACGCTGGTCTGACGTGGAGGAGAGAGAATGGGATTTGGTTGGTTTTGTGGGAATGTAGATAGAGACAGGTATGGGTGTTAGAGTTGATGTCCTATAGGCTAATTATTTGATGTAATTGCTTAACATTTTTGATATTATATTTGATTGAATAAATGGATTATTTTATTATGATTTTATTTACTGCGTTATATAAATGTTAGCATAATAAAAGTCCTTAGAATAGTGATACGAATTATATAGCTTCAAGTATGTGACTTGAACATGAGATTATATAATTACAATTAGTATCATTGCTCTTAAATGTCCCTAGTCGAGTATCATTGTTAATGGGACAACAATGATACATTGAGACTAGTATGTGGATTGACTGATGGCTAAATCTCATTGGTCATAAATATATGCGATATTTGAGTCAATGCATAGGTACATGTTAGAGAACAATGTACTGGACTGACCCACCATGAGAATTCTACATGGAGCATTATGCAAAGTGTCATAAAAAATTCTCATAATGACAATGATGTAATGATCCTCCGACCTGAGATTACTATATTATTACACGAGAATTTATGTACTTTGATATCATCAAATGTCACATTTAATAGGGTGGATAATAAATGTGATTATTGGGTACATCATGAATCGTGTGAGGAATAGAGTGATCTAGATGGAATTTAACTCTCCTATATATTAGGGGTGATATCCATAGGTCTCTTGATTGAGTAGGACTATGAAATGCATGACCATGCTCAAATAGTGATTTGTTTTATATAGTCTATTTATTGATCAAGAAAACTTAGATTAACTTATAAAGAGTATGACACTTTCCATGCCTCGAGTTTAATCTTGGATGTCAAGGTTAAAAGAATTAAATTGTATTGAAACATTGGTCACGAAAAAGGTTGCATCGAATCATCAATCTTATTATTATTTGGATAGCAGTGATGCATTACTAGATACCGCTAACTGTTTATACTTTTATAATATGATTTTAAAATTATTGCCAACATAATAATAATAATCTATAGGGTCACACACTTAGAACGTATTTAAAAAGGAATTAATTTAAATTGTAAGTATTTAAATATGTCAATATGATTGATAGTATTTAAAATTACGAATTTAAATTAATAGGATAATTTATATATACGTATATTAATTAAGTTAGACTTAATTAAGATATAATATATATAAATTCGGATTTTATTTTTCTAATTAAATTATGTTTTGGTTAATTCCTATTAACTACTATATATATAATATATCAGTAGTCTTAATCACGTAAGGAACAAAACTAAAATCCTAGTCGCTTTTAGAAAGAGGTTAGAGAGAAAAATAATTCAGAAATCCTGATCTTGGTGGCTAGTACCGCGGTTCCTTTTGCTGCAGATCGTGGGACGATTCGCGGAGCGTTCGTATGGATACCGTAGAGACGCAGTCGTTGGATTACGTTGAGGATTCGAGGCTGCTTCAGAATTCACCAGCATCTCCATTCAAGCTTATATAATCGGTAAAACAAATTCTAAACCTCTGATTAATCTGTTTTTCGCATGAATCTTGTTTTAGGGTTTCGAAAATTTTTAAATTTCGCTGCTTTCACTGTGTCGAAACCCTACAATGGGTACAATCCAGAGTCTTGAATAGAAATATTGGGAGGAAAAAAAAGTAGCCTTGTAAAAAGTGTTTGAATTTATAAATATTATTATAACACGGTAAGGAAAGTAAAACCCTAATTTTAATACTACATCATGGCCTTTCAACTTCCAAGGGTTAAGTAATTAGATGTGTTGCCTATAAAGTATCAACAGTTACACACATTTGTAAGAAAAAATATACAAATGCAAGGGCGGAGCCAGAAAATTTTTCCTACCTGGACTACTAAGTATTACAATGAATGCTCCAATCATCAAAACTATAGTTATAGGGAATGAGGATGACATAGTTCAATCAGTGGAGTACCCGGGCTACAGCCCAATGCCCCAATCCTTTAACCCAAAAAAATTCTGGCTCCGTCCTTACGCATAAGCTTTGGCCGAACATGAGCGGTGGAGACATTTGCAAAGAGATTCGCAAAGTGCTGCAACTTTGATGATCGGTTGGGCTGCTGTTGCTGCTCCCATTTTACAAATTTCCTCCTCGTCAAAAATTTCACCCGGGCTGAAGCCCACCACAGCCCAAGTGTGGCTCCGCCCCTGTACAAATGATTTTCAAATTTTTATATACTACACAACAGCACATTAAAATAAAGTGTTTAAATAAAACCCTAATTACATTGGTACTAATTTTCTAGAATCTAATAATCAGATTTGAAATTGAAATTGAATCCCACAATTGCCGTGTACGTAACTGAAATCATATTTCCTTGCCGAATTCGGACCTTGCAATTGCCGCGTGAATGAAAAGCTTATTTAATCTGGCCATGCCACATTTGATGTTTAGCTCACGGATGAAGGAGTTGCCCACATGACATGTTTGCTAAACATATCAGGAAACTGTGGCCCCACATGACTTGAAACAAATCCTCCACTTGGACATTGCGTCAGGCCCACATAATATAGCTGCTTGTAATTGCTTAATAAGATCAATAAACTCTAGCTGATATCGATTGAACTCCTTTGCATGTCCGTGGCCCACATGTGAACTAAACTAGCAAATTGGGTCAGCCCAAAATGTTTGAATTAATTGATGAACTCCTGAGACTTTAATTGAGCTATGATCGTCTGATGTAGTCATGATTCGGATCCTATCAACTATAAGCAGCAACCTGCTAGTGGGAGAGAGAGTGCCCAACATGCTGCAAGCGGAATGGAGATTGGGTCTCAGTCAAGTTAGAAACAAGTAGCATTCCGATGGATTTTGAATCAAAATCATGAGATTGTCCAGGTTTATCGAGAGTAAACAACGAGCTGCCATTACCGAGAGTTTGCAGAAGTCTATCATCAGTTCCATTGCCTTGAACAAACTTATGGTGGGGAGCTGAAATGGTCAATGGGCCAGCTGGATAAGCATATTGACTATTGACGAAAAGGAATATGTTATCACGTGGGGGACAGGTGAAGCTTGTAAATATATAAAAAAAATTTATTTAATTATTATTTATAATTAAATATATTATCATGTGGTATAATCAAAAAATCAATATAAATTATGTACCGAACCAACAATTCAGTATATATATCAATTTTTAATTTTTAGATAATTTGAGATCGATACCGATTTAATTTTTTTATCGATAAACACTCTTAAACAGTGCCACAACTACAACACTCCTCCCCATTTTTCTCGTGGTAAATAACTACGATCTCCTTCGATATAAAATACTTCAAGAATCCATACTCCACAGGCTTTGATGCAAGTTGTTTCTACATCTGCCTTATTCAATGAACCTAATTAAAATCATCTTACAAATAAAGCTAGCTTATATAACCCGACCCGTCAAATAGCGGATTTTGCAGCAAAATATATAAAAGCTACAATTTTCGGGATTTTCTTTTTAAATGATGTGCATATATACAAGACACATTATATAAATGTCTACGTCTGTTAAAATTTTAAAACGAATAATTGATAATCACACAAAAATTAAATAAAAAACATAAAAATAAAAATACACGACTCCCGAATATCCTGTTGTAGTAGCTATTAGTCGGACTCGTAAATGTATGAGTCAATCTTAATATTCTTTCACTTGATGAATACTTCTTGATACCTATCTCAGACATACACCACTTAAACTTCGCCAAAATAATTATTGTAGTCAAGAAAATTCTTACCTACACTCATTCTAGCCTCAAAATGTATTCTTTTCTATCCCAGTGGTCACTCTATCACCAAAATGTTTTTTTCCCCAGTAATCATTGCATCATCGTAACGTAGCTTCAAGTATTTATAGCATTGTGTTCACATCGATGCTATAAACATAACGTAACTAACACTGTGTTTATGAGTTTTAAAAAGGAGATAGAAGAAGGAGAGAAATTTAGGAAAGAGATTGAAAATATCTTATTTGTGAGTTTTTTGTAAAGAGAAGAAAAAATAAGGAAGGAGATATTTTAAAAAATTTCTCCCAAAATTGAAAAGATTCGAAAGAAAATTTATTAAAGATTTAGATGACATATTAAAATACCGAAATTATTAAGTAAATTTTCTTTTCTTCATTTTCTTTTCTCTCAAAAATTTTATATTCTTTTTTTTTTCTTTCTCTAAATTCACAAACACGATGTAAAAGAGTTCAGAAGTATGAATGCTAGAAAAGAGTTAGGAATAAAATAAAATAATTATTGGAAATTTAGGTTAATCTTGAGATTCAATTTTATCGTAAGATTCTTTCGATATCAAATTTAAGCAAAATGTACCAACTTGTAATATTTTGAGCTAGTAAACGTGATAAGTACTTCTACCTTGGCGCAAAATGTGCTTAAGTAAGACCAGAACGAGATTAAATCCTCTAGTAAACAAGTCAAGAATGAGTTTTATTTAAAATTTATTTCTTTATACAAGCTAAACTTTAGCAACCCTACAAATCTTAATTATTATCTTAGGATTCAATTTTGACAAAGTTAACATTGTTAAAATTTCAGCCTAACATAGAAAAAAAAAAACTAATTATTAGAATATTTGGATAAAAAAACAATAGAGCGAAAAAAGAGAGGAAGGAACTAAGATATAACTCGAATGATCCTTCTCATATGCTTTTTTGATTTATACAAAGAGATTTAAGAGTCTTATATATATATATATATATATATATTCCACAAAAGAAATGTTACTATTATTTATTTCCTTGAAAGTTAGTACAACAAATCAAATAGAAAAGTAAATTAAGGAGGATGGACTGTACATGTGTAGAAAAATGTGGCAAGAAGAGGATTAATAGCATATGAAAGAAGTAACAAGGTATATAGCTGGGTCGAGCGCGCGCGTTGCTTTCACAGAGACAGCCAACTAGCTAGCGATATGTTCAAATGCAACAAATCAGGCCACTCTAAATTACTCCGCATTGAAAAACGAATGTGTTCTTTTATTTATTTATTAATTACTATTATAGAATATACTTATATAGAGTAAAATGTATTTAGGATTAATTTTGTATAATTTTTTAAATACAAATTAATTTATATCTTTACTTAACAATTTAACTGTATAGTTACAAATAACATGCAAAAAGTATATAAATTTTTACGTTCCGACTTAACATCGATCGCTATTAACAAAACAACTTCTTCCCTCTCTCTTCTTTTTTGGAAGAAGCTAAAGCTAGTCTCACGAAAAATTTTATTAGCCTATTCGGTTCTATAGATTATACCGTCAATCAGTATAATTGTGCATATAATGATTTTCTCTTGTTAAATATAGCACGTCCGTCAAATTTGAGAATGAATGGATTGACAATTGAACACTTCATAATCAATTAAGTCAATACATATATAGAAAAGTGATATTTTTATAAGTAAAAATAATAGATTCATAAGTTCATTCTCACATCAATGGTAAGTGGTTAACACACTCAAGTAAGAACATTTATATGAAAATAGCAAATTTTATTTATAAAAATATCAATTAATTCACACACACGCGCGCACACACATACATATATTTCACTATCTGCAGAACTTTTTATATGCAGCATAATCATATGCGCATAATAATTTTCTTTGACCACATGGTGAATGACCCGGTAGTCACTCTCTCCTTGTAGACGTGTGTGAGTGTGAGTGTGAATGTGTGGGTTTAAAATTAGCAACAAAAAAAAAATTTATTTTCAAAAATTGTCTTCGTCAAATTTGAGAATACACTGTTGACTATACAAAATTGTATTGCTACTAAACATTCTATATCCAATTTTGATTGCATTAGATTCTCTGTAATTAAATTCTTTTATTACTCTGTATCGAGACCTATGACAACAGTTTTTAGAGTCTATGATGACGGTATGTACTATCGCCGTAGCCTTATTTTTTGTAGGTCTACGGCGGTGGGACATACCGTCGCTATAAACTCTAAAAACTATCGCTATAGGTCTTAATACAGAAAAATATATAAAATTATTACAGAAGATTTGAAGTCAATTTTGATAACTATATATATATATATATATATATATATATATATATACACACACACACACATACATATTCAAATGAGTAATTAAAAAACCTTGTAAGTAATATAAAAAAAGGTCACCTCTCTCCCCCTGTAAGTCTGTATCCAAACGGACGCTTTGGTTTGAATTGAAAGTAAGCAAGTCAATCATATGAAAGTAACCCTTCTTCTCTTCTAGAAGCATTATATACTTAGGTCCCAGCCCACTCTCTTTTTGCCTCTAAACGAGTCATGTTTCTCGGAGTAGATAACTAGGCCAAGAAGAATAAGATTAATTGTCGTCATACTATACGGCTTAAATGAATCATGTTACATTTGTTTAAT
Organism: Hedera helix; assembly: GCA_947179155.2. Classification (NCBI taxonomy): domain Eukaryota; kingdom Viridiplantae; phylum Streptophyta; class Magnoliopsida; order Apiales; family Araliaceae; genus Hedera; species Hedera helix. Next base: position 7,529,295 of record OX359266.1, read on the forward strand.
GATATATATTTATAAAAAGAATAAAAAATTATTTATACAGTGAAAAGAAAAGACAATTAACATTGTTAGAGTAAAATATTATTACCAAAATAATTAGTGTGAATTAAAGTGTTAAGCGTCATTAGAACAACTATAAAAATGTCGTTAAATTAGTATTTGTTCCGACTAATTTGGATCCCCTCCATTCTATCTATCTTGAAATTTCTCTCAATACAATTTAGGGACAATAATATTATATTTATTGATGGTACCAATGACATAATTATTTTTGATAAATTGTATTGGAAGAAATTTCAAGATAGGTATAATGGAGGAATTCCAAATCAGCCATAGTAAATGTACATTTAACGATATATTATTTGTTATGAGTTTTATTATGTCGTTAAATGTGTAATTAAAAAATTTGAAAAATAAATATAATAGAAGAAATCCTAGCCTATTATTTTTTTTGTCTTGACAATATCAAGCATAAAAAGGAAGCACTAATTAAGTTTAGTGAAATTAAGATAAGATGCGGGTAATTTTATTTCCTAAGAAGAGGATAAAAACAAGCGTATTATGTCTATGACCCCCGTGATTCAAGAACATTGAAAGATTCTCAAGCGATAACATTGAGATGTGTCATTAAACGCGTAGCATAAAATTAGGAGAGAATATTCTCACAGCTAAACCCTTAAATTTTGGGTTTTGCAAGGAAACTCAGAAGTGTAAATTAAGTATGACCTACGTTTCCTTTATATTCTAGTATATTCATGAATTTAGGGAGCATTCAAAGACTTTATGCATCCACCTTGCACCAGGTTTAAATGATGATGATTTTTTTTTTTATAAATTTAACTTATAATATATATATATATAAAGGCGGAGCAAAAATTATATTATAAGAGTAAGTATACCTTTAACTACACATTTGTAATTCGACATTTTAAGCTATGATATAATCATTTTTGTTTTGATAATATCAGTCAATAAAAAAAAATCATAGGTTTTAATTATTTCGTATTGTTATTGAGTTTATAAAATAAAAAAGAAATATAACTTAAATTTATATTTGACACACTATTTATCCTAATATTGATTAATTTTGTTGTTTTTGTTTGCAAAGGTTATAATATGTATTATATAAGATTTATGTCCAAATTCATACATTTTTGGATTATTTTTTTTTAGCAAAAAAGGTGACCAATTAGTCCGTCTTTTTCTTTTCTGTTCACTAAAAATTTCAAATTCAGATACGATAATTGCACACCATCCTTATATTTTTTTCGCAACTTATTTAAAATTAAGTAACACAATGTAAGATTAATCAATAACTGTGTTTTTTCTCTATTGTAGATTTATCAAGATAAAAAAAAGAAGAGAACAATAATCAAATAGCAACGAATAATCAATTGCATGCAAATTTGAACGCTTAAAGCCAATGGTACTTGCATTTTTTAGCATGAAAAAATAGAAGTCTAATAAAAGAATAGACTTTCTTATTATGAAAAATTCAATTCCAGAAATAGAGATATATATAGGTAAATGACATATATATTCTGAGTTCTTCTATTAACATGCCTGAGTTCATATACTCCTCCCGTTCATAAAATAAAATAAAAAAATAAAGAACATGCTCAAGACTTGTATAAAATCCAAGAAACAAATTATGTAATTGCCATTAATGAAAGAACGAAGATATATATATATATATATATATATATATATATATATATATATATATATATATATATATATGTATTCGTTAAGCTCTCTACTAAATATCTATCACTAAAAAATGTAAATTTTAAACTTGTAACAAGCTACCAACAAACCAAGGTATATTTATATATACATGAATGTCAGGAAATTTAATTCCCTTTTGGACTAATTGTATAAAGCAATCTGATCGAAAAGAAATCCATCCTAGCTAGCAAACAACGGATTGATCAATAGGATCAAAAAATAGCTTAAATTTGGTGCAAAATAATTCCTATATATACTTTAGTAATTCCAGAAAGAATCCAGATCTGAAAGGGGAGCAACTGAATTGAGACGACCCCCGATATCTCCATAAGATATCGTGCGTCTATCCGCTTCTTGCTTTGACGATATCTCCGCTGTCAAGTCAGTGCTTAGCCCCGTGTCCTGCGACCGGCTGACCATTGATTGATTCGACGAGAACTGTTCCACCTTCAACTGTCTCTGTAGAGCTTGATTAGCCGAAGCTTGCTCGAAATTTGGCGATCCAGAAGAACTTGAAATTGAGTTATTGATCCTTTGTTGATGCAAGTAGCCAAGAGGACTAGAAGAACCTTGGTTGGGGAAATTTGCATTTGGAATTGGAATTCCATTTTGAGAGTAGAAAATGGAATTTGGTATTTGGTAGCTAGGAGTACTAGTCTGGTAATTGGTGGGGTTGAAAGAGGTCATGTAGTTATTTTGTTGTGGTTGCATTTGTATTTGATCTTTAGGGAAATATGAGAAAGAATTTCCACCTGAGGATTTAGCTGATGTTGTTGATGTGATTATCGTCCCTTTGAAATCATCTTCATTGGAAATAATACCGTTGGTATTATTGAAGTACGGTGAATCCATGGGAGGTAGCAAAGAAGGAATATCCAAAAGACCTTCCACAAAAGAGTTCATCCTCATAAGCTCTGTCATTGTATTACTTCTCTCGATCATTCCTGTGTTTTTGTGGAAAACCTTGCACACAACCCATTCATCCTGCAATATTGACGTGCATGATTAATTTTCATTAAAGATTAATAAGGGATCAATCCATTAGTTTCAAAGAATTAAAATCGTTTATGTATCCCTATGTAATGACAGTGCAATAAATTTTACACAAGCGATAACATAATGGTGACACATAGTAAAAACAAAAGTTTAAAATTAGTATACTGACTGTGTATACACCAACAACGTTAGAATCAATCATAACACGCCAATAAAATAAGGATAATTTTATTTAACATAAGCATTTTATTAATGATGTATTATAATTCTAATATCGCGCATGTAAATAACGACTTTGTGTGAAACTTTGACTCATAAAATAAAAGCATCTTTGTCTAAATGTATTTCGTTAATGAAATGTCTCAATTTACTAATAATTTTTTTTTTAAACTCTCAATGTAATTGAAGATTAATTATATTTATATAGTCAAAATTAATACTGTCACATCGATTCTAACAATAAAAATATGTAAAAAAAAGTATGTTATGAATATATATTCCTTTAATTTCTCTCAAATAACAAAAAATTAAGTGGACCCATATATGTACAAAAGATGTGCCAAAAATGGAAATAACAACCAAAAGAATATGTATCATAAAAACAAGGAAAGATAGAAAAAAGAAAGACATTTGGGTACGCTACCTTAGCTGACTTGGGGAAGTTGTGATAAGAGAATTTGCCATCCAGTCTAAATTCATGCATTACCCAATTGGTTTTCTCTCCTTTAGGGGCTCTTCCTTTATAGAAAACTAGGGTCTTCTTCATCCCAACCAGCTGTCGGTTACCTTTCCCTTTACTGTAAATCTCCTTGTCTTTTCCGGTGGCTTTCCAGTATCCTGATTCTGTTGCCCGATTTGTCCTCATCCCCGTCGGATACTTCCTGTCTCTCTGGCAAAAGAAGTACCATTCCTTCTCTCCCATCTTTGCTTTCTCTGCAAGTAATTTTAAATATATAAATAATCGTCAAAAATACAGGTAAAATTGCATACATCTTACCTGAGCCACCTTATGTACTAAGTACGATTTACGACATTTTTATGATCGTTTCAAATCAGAAAAGAAGAAAATAATTTCAAATAAAAATAATTATTTAAAATAGAGGTACGACTGTATACATCTGACCTGAGTCTTGTACATTAGGTACAATCTTTCTTATCTTCGTCTCAAATCAGAAAAGGAGAAAATAGGTTGAAATACAAATAATTATGTCAAATAGAGGTACGACTACATACATCTAACCTGAGCCTAGCACATCAGGTCCGATATTTTTCTTTATATGAATTTCTTAAATCAGATAATTAAAACACACAAATAAAAAAGAAAAAATGATTCGAATAATTAAGATATGCTTACTCGGCAAATCCCATGGTTCGCACTTATTTAGATCAACTTCTCCGACAGCAGTTGCAGAAAATTTTTTGTTGACCACCTTCTGGGTAACATAGTGAGTAATAATCTCCTCATCTGTTGGATGAAACCTAAATCCTGGAGGCAAATTGAGGATCTCTTGATCTCCTTCATCAACAACTATGGGAGCTCCTTCCATGAACAATGATACTTAATATTTCTATATAATTACTATAGGAAATATGGTTTATATATTTTTCACTAAAATAAAGCTTTTTAGAAAGCTAGCCAAACAAAACAGGAAATTCTGGGTGGGGATATTTTTTTGAAAGCGGAGCAGCAGTTTAGAAAGGAGAACAAGAGGACAATACAGGGGCCTTAAATAGAAAGAAAAGAGGGTTTAGCAGGAGCATCCATCCGCAATGACCAAAAAAGTTACGTTGGCTACAAGGCACTCCTTGTGGAAGCCTCGTGGGGTTTTGTTTTTTTACTTTATATATTTTCTTTTTATATCTGTTTTATTTCTTGGCTTCATGCGGTAGATATCTACATGTATGAAAATGAATGTGAAAAGGGAGAGAAAAAAAGTTGTTTACTAAAAAAGTGAAAAATTATTTAATGCCGAGCAAATGAAAAGTATGCTTTTTTCTTTCATATAACAATAAGGTCCATAAGTGATGGGGCCATGTGAACTCTACTATTATATAAGAAGGGAGAACAAACTGTATATTTGTTCCTAGAACACTGAATAATTTCTCTTTAAAATGTGAGTTTCTTTGTTAGGAGGGGGGCTCGTGCGAGGTAGGGGCAGGGGACCCATATATATGTAATATTGTTTAAATTAAATTATCTTTACCAATGACTATTAATTATTTAATATAATATCGGGTGAAAAGATTTTATTAGGATCTAGGATATTTATTTGATACTAACTTGTACAAAACTACAAATCAAGGGGACCAAACATTGAAGAGTCGATCAAATTAAAATCACAATTCTCCATAATTTTCAATACTACTGCATAGAAATTAGAAATGACCCACAATGATAATGACTATATAATTATATAATATAAAGTTGTCTGCAAATCATTATCACCTCAATTTAAACTAAGTGCTCACTCACAGACTAATACTTATATTATAATATAATATGGTACGAGAGAGAATGAAACAATTCAGTATTTATTAGTATATCCTAATTCAGTATTTATGTCACTTTATCAAAAATCAAGGCTGACTTTTGGCCATACTAGACTTTTGGCCAGATTGGGCAGGGCCAAACCTGACTTTTGTCTTCAAATCACAACCTGTTTAAAGCCTACAGGCCAGATCAGGCTAGGTCAAGGTGTTGACCAGACCAGGTTTTGATCGGGCAAGCCAAGCCAGGTTAGGCCAAGGCCAGACCGTAGATCCTAGATTTTTTATGCATGTCTGACCTTATCCCATTAAAATATTACTAGTAGTTATCTACATTATAAAGAAAGTAAGGGGTGTTGAGGCCAATATCTTGAGTGTCTATCATAATTTTTCTTTTCATTTTGCCTTTATAAGTTTGGTTGTTTTATTATTTTTATTTTTTATTTATTTTTATTCTCTAAGTTTGATAAAATTATTATTATATCCTTACAGTAATTGTCACGGTGATTAATAAATATAATAGGAAATGGAGATACGTAATAAATTAATTGACTAAAATACACTTTAAACTTTAAACTTTACATCATTATTGAGATTTATGTCATAAATTGAAAAATATATCTAAGTACACTCTATATTTTATTTTTGCTAAATAAAAGGCATATTTTTTTTGGACTTAATTGGTTAAAAATTTCGGACTAAACTTGTCATTAATGTTTATTCTAGAAGTGTAATTTGAATAGATCACATGTGTAAAGTATATTATAATCTAAATTAATGTGACATCTAAGTAGGTACCGAATAAGGTTAAAAAGGTTCTTCTTTTAAGGGTTCTTAAAAAAAATTCAACTGTAACGATGCAAAAATATATGGACATATAAATATTCACATAAACTGGTGATATGTATCAAGTGACAACAATATTTTATATAGTAGTGAAAAATGAAATGAGAGAGAGAGAGGGAGAGAGAAATTGGCTCACACATATATATTACCCTTGGAATTTTATTTTATCATTTTTTTTGAAGTTTTATTTTGATAAATACAATATAATTTATTAGAATTTTACTTTATATTCTTTTGAAGCCTGTCTTAAAGAATACAATATAATCTCATTGGAATTTTACTTTATATTTTTCTGAAACCTCATCTTAAAGAATACGACATAATCTTATAATTAAGTATATAGTCACTAAAGCCTCGTAAAGAAGAAATTAAGTACACTTCGCATGAAGAAAGAAAAATCACTCAAGTGAAAATCAAATTTGAGATCTAATTAAAAGTCAGGATTGTCGATTTTAATTAATAGGCAAAGACCTTATTAACAAGCTTATTTTATGATTCATACGTAGTACTTAATTATGTAATTAGATTACTTAATTGCAAAGAAAGTCTCACTTTACTGCCTTGAAAGTGTTTTATATTGTAGATAATTGGGTGAGCTTGTTGCCTTAGTTTATAAGAGTCGGTATATATCCAGGAATTGAATGCTTCAAAAGTCAAAAATAAGAAATTGGCGCAGCAACTCATTTTTATTTTTAATTATCCTACACGCGGCCAAGCGTACATCAAATATATTACATTCCTACATAAATGCAAGAAGAAGAGGAATTGGAAGGAGAGGCGAAAGCTCATTAATTAATTCACAATTTGAGTACTTAATTTAATACAGTATATAATAAATATTATAATTAAGTTAGCATTTGATCAACTCTACTATAAAATGAAACAGTCCTCTAAATCCATAAATCCATATAGAAGGAAGGCTGATGATCAACTCTATTAATTCACTCTCTCTCTCTCTCTCTCTCTCTCTCTCTCTCTCTCTCTATATATATATATATATATATATATATATATATATATAAAAGCAGTGATAATCATTGATAGTACATGCAAACATTTATGGTGATTAAAGTATAATTATTAAATATGAATATAAAATAATATAGTTGACTTTGATAAGGTGATTGACTAATTATTATTAGATCAATCCATATATGATAAATTATCATCTAATTACAGTTTGTCACCTTATTTTTAAGATTATTTTGTTTGCATAACAATACTCATATATGTATGCATGTTATGAAATTGTTATTTTACTCTAGACTCTCTTTTCTTTTGTTTTTTCCCCAGGGATTATTCCTTTTTTAAAGAAAAAAAGCCAAGGATTATTCTTAGACTATTTGAGGGAAAAAAAAAGACTACTAGGTTAAAGGAAGATGCGGAGCAGATTCCGGAATTTAAAACTTAATTAACAAAAGATAAAAGGAATACTGTATTACTATTATATTTGTAGTTAAAGATTAGATAACAAGTGTCGATCCTAATCTTCATTTAGAAAAACAGAAAAAAATAGAAAAATAAATTGCGACAATTTAAGTAGTAAGATAGAATAAATTAAAATGAAAATATTTTTAATTTTTATATATTTTATATATACACATACGTCGTAACAATTATAATTTGATAAAGAAAATTCGTGATACATAACAAGATTCTTAACATTTTTTGTTTTTACTTTTGATTCGAAGGTGAAGGAGGTATATATATTGACATAAAAGGGTGGAGGTTATGATCGGGACCTTGTCATTTAAGTTCTTTTTAGGCACTAATCTCCTCATCTACTACGTTAGTTTTATTTTTAAAATTGTTTTTTAAGTTCATTATTATTTCTATTTCAAAAAAAAAAAAAATTTAAAATTATGAAGTTTAAGAAAAAATTGAAAATATATTTTTAGTATTGAATAAAAGTTAATAGTTATGGTAAGATATACTTGATTAATTAAGATAATTAGTTTATAATTTAAAGCAGAATATATTTATTTTAGAATGAATAAAAAAATTCTAGTTTTAATACAAAGGGTGTATATAGAAAAATAATTTTATATATAATAAAAATAAATTAATAATAAAAGTATACAATTAGTTAAAAAAACGCATTCGTCTGAAACAGATCACATGCTGAGTTTTGTATGAGAGATAAGAAATGCAGTTGGAAAGCTTAGAAAATTTTGCACCTCCCCTCCCCTCTTCTCTCTCGTAGCTACTTCTAGCTCCCCCGAAAAGTTTAGGAGGACAAGGATGTTGGATTGAGAGTGACGATAGGTTTAATTTATTTTTTTTGATTTTTAAATTTTTTATAATATTTATTTTAATTTAAATATTTATAGAATTAAGTGATTTAAGTATAATTTATATACATGTAAATAATTAAGGTCATACAGTCTATATAACTCTGATTATTTATATATATTCAAATTATATTTAAATTATTTAATTTTATAAATATTTAAATTAAAATAAATATTATAAAAATTTTGAAAGTTAAAATAAAATAATAAAATGGACCGGTTATCCAGGTCCCCCTAGAAGGATTCTAGCTCCCCACTTGCTACTCTTTCAAGTTTCACGCACCACTGAGAAGTAAAGTGATGAAATGTGACGGCAGGCCACCTCATCAACAACCTCGGATACAACTCATCATTGGGTGGTCTTTCTATTCTCCACGTTTTAAAATTATATATATATATATATATATGTGTGTGTGTGTGTATTATTTTGAGGGCAATGAAGTCAAAGGTGAGAGAAAATTAGCATTATTCTTGAAATAACACCGATACAAAATTATAAAATATTACTTTGCATACAATATATAAATATAGAATTGATCTATAACAAATAATTGATATAAGTATTATTCTAACAAACTCATCATATGAAGATCTAACGGTGAAAAAGAAAAAGAGTTTGTTTAACTGTTACTCTTAGTAGTGTTGGGAATATTTGATCCATATATGAGTATCTAAAACCACATTTTGACAAAAAATATTAACCTATTAGATTTATGGTTCATTATAATATATATATCCTCAATTTTTTTTTTTATGATTCGATATGAAATTTTGTTATATATATATATATATTATTTTCATTGGTCATCGAATCAAAAAAGATACTTGGTAAATGGATCACTGATTCAACTAGTGGTTGAACCGTCTAGTTAAACTGATAATGTCATAAATACATTAAAAAATTATTAATAATTAATAAAATTTTAAAACATATAATTTTTTGTAAGCTAAAATATAGTAAAATTATGTTACAATATTACTAAAAGTATTTAATTTTATAAATAAAAATATTTTTGTACTAAATAAATATTAAAAAATATTTAAAAACTGGTTCATTAGGTCAACTTAACCGATTTTACCGGTTGAACCACCAGTTCGATCGGCGGTCAACCGATTCAATTCAGGTTTTGATCAAAACAAATTCACTGGACTAAATCAGACCGGAATACCGACCGATTTCGATTTTAATCGGTTCAACCGCCGGTTTGATTCAGATCTAAAAACCACACACACACACACACACACATATATATATACATACAAAATGATATCATTTTTGTACGATAACTCAACAAATTGTATGCTATTTTTTTTGTCTCTATTTTAACTTACATATTTTTTATTCAATTTAAGATTAAAAATTCATATAAAATTCTGAGTGTCCATTTGGTGAAGCGATGCTATATAGACGAAGTAAGCATTTTTCAATTTAGAGCCTTTCATAAAAATAATTTTATTAAAAAGTTAAAATAACGTTAAGTTACATAATCCTAAAAGTACAAATAAGGGAAGCTTCAATCAATATAACAAGAAGTTTTTGGTACTATTATGGCATATTCTAATACAATTTATGCGGGAGAAAGAGTAAGAATCAAACTCATATTTCAGTTGAGTACTTGTCAATACTTCTTGCCACATTTTCAATAAGAAGTTATTATTTCAACAAATATAAGAGAAAAAGGGAAGGTTTCATTAGCTCCAATAGTCCAACCTCTATACAAGGGGCTTTGATGCCCTTTGTTTTTGCAGTTTTGGATGTGGACCGGGTGAGTCTCAGTCAGTTGCTCACGTGCGGCAGATTATGGTGTATTAATAGACATAATTCTGTTGAATTAATCAATATTATAAAAAATAAGTATAGATGCACAATATTCAAACATAATATCTCAATATTATATTTATTTTAATTATTAAAAAGTAGGATATAATATTAAAATTTATTTCATAACTCACTTTTTAATCTTTAAGATGGATTTTATTTTTGACTTTATATTTAAATATTGTGTATATAAATTTATCATATTATAAAAGAAGAGTGAACGACAGTGAGGAAAGAGACAATTATTTTTTAAAATTTTGTTATAATATATCAATAATTATTTTATTTTCTCTCTCCCGTTCTTTATTTTTATTTTTTCTTTTATCTTTCTTTATCATATTTTTTTAATTTTATTTAAATATATATATATATATTAATTATACACACATAATACGTGTCACGCGTGTTAATATTCTTAAGCCGTGGCGGTCCGGTGATGAATTGTTGAAAATAATAGCAGTGTATTACTAGAAGTCTAGCATAGAGATGACTTTATGATTTTGTGGTGTGGCTATTTTTCCGCCACCCATTAAGGCATCGTTCATACGATGTCATTTACCTATTTATATCCTAATGACGCCGATACAAATAATAAATTGAATTATTATTATTATTATTCTATTATTCATCATCATAAACAGTAGGAAATTTGGTAGTTGAGAATTTAGTTAAGATTATCCCACGAGGGGAAACCTGTTTCATGGTTTCAGACAGTTTGGTGGCACTTGATTTTGGGAATATGATTGAAGTTATCAATTAGTTGGTTAATTTAATTTAAAATTTAGTTAATAAAAACTTTATTTTTGTATTACTCTCTCTTAGGGGTAATCATAGTGTGATTTAATACCATTGAGAATAAAAATCACACATAAAACTATTTTAATGCAATTGTTTGAATCAAAAACTGCATCATAAAATTATTTGGATTGGTGTGGAGTGATTTATAAGAGTGCAACGTGATTTCAAGTGGTGCAGTTTTGGCGCAAAAACTAATTGAAAAAAATAAAAATAAACAGATCATACTTTCTAAATTCCAAATAAATCTCAAATATTGTTGACTGTAAATAATATCCAACTACAAAAATTAAAATTCTTGAAAATCAAAAATAAATTAATTCAAAACTTCAAATTCCTCAAATTAAAAAGTTAAAATTTAGTATCATACAAATTTTGGTTGCTTACATTATTATGTTACAACTATTGTCTCAAACTTAAAGTCTTAAACAATACAAAATTACATGTTTTGAAATTCAGTTTACAACTATACTTAAATAAAACTTAAAGAAACTCTAAAATATACACAAAAACATGAGAAATATTAAAAAAAAAAAAAAAAAAAACTTAAAACTCTAAACGGGTGCAATTTATTAAGAAGTGCAGTTTCTATATCAGAATCACAACCGTAAGGAGTGCGATTCTTATTAAATAAATCAAAAGATGCCATTGAAACCATTGGTGCGATTTTACGTGCAATTTCGAGTATGGAATCGGTTCATGCTCTTCCCTACTCCATTTATTCTAAAATATAAAATTATTATTGACTTTTTGAAATATTATTTTAAGATATTTTTATACTCAAAATTAATATTTTTTTTAATTTTAGCTAATACAATGATAAATATTATAAACTATCTAAAAAGTATTACTCATTGAAATATTTATTATTTTATAATTTTTAATGGACAATTTCAATTTAAGTTTAAAAAATTTTATTTTAACTTTTAAAAATTAATAATAATTGTAGAATTTAAAAAAAAATAATATTTTTTATTGATAATGATTCTGTCATGTCATAGTTTCATTAATCAAAATTACTTGTTGTTTTGGTGATATTAAAAATCTAATCACTTTGTTTTGAAATATGGGATCCATTTTGACTTTCATAAGATATATATAACAATCATAAGAAATAAAACTAAATGACAGATTAAAGTGCGTCACATGGACCCCCCCCCCCCCCCCCCCCCCCCCCCCCCCCCCAAATAAGATAAGCTTACTTAGTCTCCAAATCTCTCTTTCACTACAACTAATTGATATTGAAGTGGGTTTTGATGATTGATTAAAAATTTCGTAAGTCAATAATATTGACTTCAACCCTTTGGGTTGGTAGGGGGTTCAATAGTCTAGGTTTGTAGGCCAACCCCTCTCTCTCCCTATCCCTCTGCAACTTGTGTGCTAATAATCCTAACTGCTCCAACCATAAATAATTGTTGCAAGAGAAAGAGGACAATTTTAGATAAAAACAAAAACAAGGAATGAAATAGGATTTCATAATTATGATTTTTTAGTATTTTTTATTTATAATTAATATGCATCTCTTTTTGAGATTGTGAAAGTGCTCCATGTATGCATACTAGATATCTTTATAATTTTTTCCTTTTCTTGGGTGGCTAGAAGAACGACCTAAGTTGTATGGCCAAAAGTAGGAGGAAATTTAGGAGCAAAAGGGAAAAATTTTCTAACACAAATTTTGGCACCATTGAGAATTAAAGACGATGAAAAGATAGAAAAATAAAAACAAAAAAAACTTCTTCTATAATGAGGTCATGATAACTGCTTCTTATGTACTTATGTTGCGTTTGTGAGTTTGGAGGGATGAGAAGGGAAAATATAAGAAAGAAAAGGATTACAGTTTTTTTTGTCGTGTTTGTGAGTTTTAAAAAAGAATGGATGATATGAGATTTTATTTAAATTTTTTCTTGTTTGTGAATTTAGAAGTAGGGAATGGAAGGAAAATAATTCTAATTTTTAAACTACACTATTAGTATATTACCCTTATATATATAAATATAAGAAATTATACGATTTAATATTAAATGTATATGAGTAGTTATATTAACTATTAAATTTAGGATAAAATTTACGTAATTGTTTGAATTAAAAAAATTCTTAAAATGAATTCACCTTAGTACCAAATATATTAAAAAGTATATAAAGTAATGTATAAAATTATAAAATTGGATAATTATGATTTTAAATATGACCTGCAAGTTGTATATCGTACTTAAAGTGTAAATTGTACTTTTATAATTAAATTTTAAATATATATAATTTTAAATAAATTCAAATAATATAACCACGTACTTTTATAATTGTTGTATATCTTGCAATATACATTTACAAACACACACACACACACACTAATTTTTACCCAACAAATATATCATATACTAAATTAACACATTTCCCCGACAGTAAATTAAAAGACAATTGTAATAATAATAATAGTAATAGTAATAGTAGTAGTAGTAACAATAATAATAATAAAAGTTATAATAATAATAATAATAATAATAATAATAATAATAATAATAGTACTACTACTAAATAATGCAAAGTTGGTTGGGCTCAGTATATGGAGAGAAGAATCGAATTCCGTAAAATGGCTTGAATCGGATTAAGTTAATATTATTATTATACTGTTCGGGAAATTTGTCAGCATAGTATAAAATTTATTTGTCAGTAAAAATTATAACTACCATTGAGAGTTTGATGGGTGCAATGCAAGTTCTAAATTATAGATTTTGGGTTCTAAGTCTTTTTAGAAGCTCTATTTTTTTATTAAATATCATTAACATGTCACGTCACATTTATCACACGTGCCATGAGTTTAGTGACCTTCAACCCATTAACGCAAAGCATAAAAATGAGTAGCAAATGATCCAGTGTACGACGATTACCCATTCTTCTGTTTGCTACTGATAAATAAATAATCTAAATAGTAGATTACATTAAATAAGCAGGAGCAATTGCTTTCAAATCATTCATTTTCAATTTGACTAAGCAAATAGTAACATAATTTTACATGATTCTGCATCATCCGCATATAACACAATCAATTTGTATTACTACTTTATATAAATGGAAGTTATTAGTAATTTACCAAGAAATTAGCTCTGCTCACTGCGATCAATAGATTCTTATTCTTTCAAAAATAGGAGACATATGTATATAATTAAGATTTTTTTTAAACTTTTTTATATTTACACATTTATAATGACTAAAAATGTAATACTGGATAAATAATTTTTTATTTTATTTTATCTCATTCTGTAATTTAAATTTATATCTTTAAATTTGATATGAACATATATATATATATATATATATATATATATATATATATATATATATATCCAGAAGAGGTGAGTGGTGGGGGCACAAGTCACGGTCAGCGGAAAAAATGGTGTGAACACATGAAGAGTATTAGGGATAAGAGCAAGCTTCGAGGTATTCTTTTAAAGATGTCAAAATTGTTATATTATTTATTTTATAAGGTTTTTTTTATAATATAAAATATTTTACCTTTTCATCATTTTTTATCTCTCTAAAATTTTTCACTTTTGAGGAAAAATTTTGAGCCAAAAATTGAATTAATTTTATCTCTAAATTCGTTCCTTTCCTCTCTAAAAAAAACTCACAAATATAGAATTGGGAGGAATTTTAATTATTTTTTCTTTTCTTCTCTTCTTTCTCTCTCAAATAAAAATTTACAAACGCGGCTTTAAAAAAAATTATTGACAAACGAGATTTTTTTTTAAAAAGAAAAGGAGTATTATTATGTAGAAATTGGGTGTAGAATCTTATTATATAGTCGAGTTCAAATTTGTAACTGTAAAAAATAATACTATCTAATAAGTCAACGAAAGTACATAATACCACGTTCTTGATATCGCATAGGGTTTCTTCAATTATTAACGTTTGTTTCAATAGCATTACAATAATTTTGGTGTGTTACATTTTAGACCCAAATATTACGTTTATAAGTTAATTAAATTACGTTTAAAATAAAATATCACTAGACGAACAAAAATTTCAAGTGTGTTGGAACTTTCAAATGTTCTAAATACACCAAACGTTAAGTAACCAAATATACGCATAATCCCTAGGTAAATGACCACTTTGGATTGAATTTTTTGAACAAATTTATCCCTAATTTCAGCTGTTCTATAATTATCTTTTAAATAAACAGGCGGCTGTTAACCAATACCTTGGATTACAATCAATAATGGACTTCAGACTTCATTTTCCTACCAAATAATCTTTGCAACTAAATATGACCTATATACATGATTGTGTGACAATCCAAGATAAGAAGCATAAATCAATTTATGAAAGTAGGTGCATAATCAACAAAGCTCAAGCCTTTCTATCCTAACCACACATCATGTTCACACCAAAGTCAGAAAGACAGAAGAACTATAAAACATGTTTGGGGGGATAACGCATGCAACAATTTATGATGGGAAGACGGAATGCACAAACCCCTACCAAAGACGTGCAAATTGCACGAAATCTTCTAGCAATGGCAATTCCAATGACATCACGCACATAATAATTGATAGTGTGCAAAGGAAAGAAAAGAAGAAAACCTAAAGCCAAGAGGGACTTGATCCGTTAGGAATTACGAGACCCGTAATATATTAAATCAAAGATAGTAACAAAAGCTACAAGATTATAGCCTTCAGCCATGATGAACACTATTTTAAGCCCAAAGCCAAGAAAGATGTATTCTGATTCTCTAAAGTTTTTACCAGTTTTTGAACTTATTTGTTTTTTCGTAATTCTGTTATTTCTTTCCGAATTAGGGTTTCAGCTTATTGTTTAGTATTTAATAGATGATTTATAGTGTTTTAAGGTTAATTCTTATTATTCAAATTTTATCAATACGGTGTGACTGCTTAGTCAGTTTTTATCCTATTTTGTGAATTTGTGTAATTGTAAAATTACATAGATTCAATTCATGTAATTATTTTTATTATTCTATTGGTCTTTAGCTGTGTCAATAATAAACATGTGAGAGAGAGATTAAGAGACCGAAGCAAATATTGACTAAACAAAAACAAGGAATGAAATAGGATTTCATAATTATGATTTTTTAGTATTTTTTTTTAGAATTAATATGCATCTCTTTTTTGAGACTGTGAAAGTGCTCCATATATTGACTATTACCGGCTGGAAGGATTATTATTTCCCAGTTGAAAAGGCTAAATAGTATTTTAAATTTCGGGTACCAGCAGAAGAAAATAAAGACCACCAGTAGTTGCAACTTGCAATGTCCAATTTATACTTCTTACATATTCAACCATGTATGTATGTATGTATGTATGTATGTATGTATGTATACTAGATATCTTTTTAATTTTTTCCTTTTCTTGGGTGGGTAGAAGAATGACCAAAAGTTGGAGAAAATTTAGGAGCAAAAGGGCAAAAATTTCTAACACAAATTTTGGCAGCATTGGGAATTAAAGACGATGAAAAGAAAGAAAAATAAAAACAAAAAAACTTCTTCTGTAATGAGGTCGTTATAACCGTCTTTTATGCACTTATGGTGTATTTGTGAATTTGGATATACAGGATGGGGTGGGAAGGAAAAATATAAGAAGGAAATGAATTATAGTTTTTTTTTTGTCGTGTTTGTGAGTTTTAAAAAGGAATTGATGTGATAAAATTTTAATTAAGTTTTTCTTTATTTGTGAATTTAGAAATAGGAAAGGAAAGAGAAATAAATTTAATTTTTAAACTACACTTTTATTATATTGCCCTTATATATATAAATATAAGAAATGATATGATTTAATATAAAATGTATATCTGTAGTTGTATTAACTATTAAATTTAGGATAAAATTTACGTAATTGTTTGAATTAAAACAATTCTTAAAATGAATTATCCTTAGTACCAAATATATTAAAAAGTATATAAAGTAATGTATAAAATTATAAAATTCGATAATTATGATTTTAAATATATCATACAAGTTGGTATGATACTTAAAGTGTAAATTGTACGTTTATAATTAAATTTTAATTTAAATAATTTTTAAATATATATAAATTTAAATAATATAACCTTGTAGTTGCAATATACATGCATATATATACTTAAACACATATATATACATACATACATACATATATATATATATATATAACAGGGAGACTAAGAGTATATGCTGGAACGCAGTAAAAGATGCTTCACTAGTTGTGCTTCACTTCACTCAATTAACAACGGAAAGCATAAAAATGAGTAGCAAATGATCCCGTGTACGACGATTCTTCTGTTTGCTAGTGATAAAAAATAATCTAAATAGTAGATTAAATTAAATAAGCAGGAGCAATTGCTTTCAAATCATTCATTTTCAATTTGACTAAGCAAATAGTAACATAATTTTACATGATTCTGCATCATCCGCATATAATATAATCAATTTGTATTACTAGTTTATATAAAAAGAAAGTTGTTAGCAATTTATCAGGACTATGTTTATTTATAAAAAAAATGTTTAAAATTAAATTATTTATTTTTAATTTAATATTATTTAATTTTTTGATAAGAGATTATTAATCCCTTAATATTAGATTATTATTTTCATAAAGTCATTTAATAGCTTAAAATCAGGGAGATTATTAATCCCAAATTTTTCACGGGATTATATAATTCTACATAAATAATCTTAGGAATGGTAAAAAAATAATTCATAGGACTATTAAAAGACTATTAATCCCTCATCATATGATAAAATAGTCCAAAATGGTGTTAAATTAATACAAATATTTTAATCACAAGTATATTTTTTACAAACAAACATAACCCAGGAAATTAGCTCTGTTCAGTACAATCAATATATTTTTATCCTTTAAAAAATAAGAGACATGTATAAAATTAAGATTTTTTTGAAACTTTTGTATATTTACAAATTTATAATGACTAAAAATGTAATGCTGGATAAACTAAAAAGTATTTTATTTTATATCATTTTGTAATCAAAACTTTTTTATATTTCCAAATTTATAATGACTAAAATTTAATGGTGGATAAATAAAAAATATATTTTATTTTATATCATTTTGGGATTTAAATTTATATCTTTAAATTTGATATGAACAAATATATATATATAGGCTGTATTTATAACAATCGGTTGTCGAAAATACTGTTATAATAATTAAATATAAGGGATAAATTAATTATGAAAGTCAAAGTCGTTAAAGTTTTTAGCGATAATA
The DNA here is from genome assembly GCA_947179155.2 of Hedera helix. Classification (NCBI taxonomy): domain Eukaryota; kingdom Viridiplantae; phylum Streptophyta; class Magnoliopsida; order Apiales; family Araliaceae; genus Hedera; species Hedera helix. The sequence continues at coordinate 7,547,468 of OX359266.1, forward strand.
TATTTTCAATAGTCGATTATTATTGATGCGTTACCAGATATATATGTTTCCAGAAGAAGGGGGAGTGGTGGGGGTGGAAGTCACGGCCAGCGATAGAACTGGTGTGAAAATATGACACGTAAAACTTTGAGGTGTTCTTTTAAGGATGACAAAATTATTATATTATTTATTTTTGATAATATAAAATATTTTATTTTTTCATTCTTTCTCATTCTTCCAAATCTTTTCATTTTTGGGGAAAAAATTTTGAGCAAAAAAATGAATCAATTTTCCTTCTAAATGTCTTCCCTTCCTCTCTAAAAAAAACTCACAAATATGAGATTTGGAAGGATTTTAATTATTTTTTCTTTTCTTCTTTTATCCTCAAATAAAAATTTACAAATATAGCTTTAAAATTTTTTTATTGACAAACGAGATTTTTTTTTTAAAAAAAAAGAGTATTATTATGTAAAAATTGGGTTACATAGAATCTTATTCTATACGTCGAACCCAAATTTTACGTTTATAAGTTAAATAAATTGTGTTTAAAATAAGATGTCACTAGACTAACAAGAATATCAAGTGTTTTTGAACTTTCAAATGTTCTAAATGCACCAAACGCTAAGTAACCAAAGATACACATAATTCCTAGTTAAATAACCACTTTGGATTGAATTTTTTGAACAAATTTATCCCTAATTAAAGCTGTTCTACAATTATCTTTTAAACAAACACGCGACTATTAACCAATACCTTGGATTACAATCAATGGACTTCATTTCCCTGCCAAATAATCTTTGCAACCAAATATGGCCTATATACATGATTGTGTGACAATCCAAGATAAGAAGCACAAATCAATTTATGAAAGTAGGTGCATAATCAACAAAGCTCAAGCCTTTCTGTCCTAACCACACATCATGTTCACACCAAAGTCGGAAAGACAGAATTATAAAACATGTTAGGGGTTAAAGCATACAGCAATTTATGATGGGAAGACGGAATGCATAAAATAATTGATAGTGTGCAAATTGCACGAATCTTCTAGCCATGGCAATTCCAATGACATCATGCACATGATAATTGATAGTGTGCAAAGGAAAGAAAAGAAGAAAACCTAAGCCTGATCCGTTGGAAAATACAGGATCCATAATATATTAAATCAAAACTAGTAACAAAAGCTACAAGATTATAGCCTTTGGTCATGATGAAAACTATTTTAAGCCAAAAAAAAGGCCAATAAAGATTTATTCGGATTATCCGAAATTTTTACTAGTTTTTGGACTAATTTGTTTTTTTTTATAATTATGTTATTCCTTTCAAATTTAGGGTTTCTAGCTTATTGTTTAGTATTTAATGGATGATTTATGACGTTTTAAGGTTAATTCTTATTATTCAAATTTTATCAACACGTTGGGACTGCTTAAGTCAATTTTTATCATACTTTGTGAATCTGTATGATTGCAAAGTTACATAAATTCAATTCATGTAATTGTTTTTATTCTTCTATTAGTCTTTCGTTGTGTCAACAATAAACATGTGTGAGAGAGATTAAGAGAGCGAGAGCAGAGAGATAGAGAGAACTGAATAAATTAAAAACAAAAAGGAAAAAAGAAAAGAAAACTCCAGCAGCGGCTAAGATACTTGTGCATGAGAAGGTACAACTAGGTCATAGACTTCAAAGGAATGTATAGTAAAAGACTCCTCGAGAACAAATAAAACTGCAACAGATGAATTAATATGATGACTATAATTTTCCCAGGAATTGCCATTGTTTTCTATTTGGGAATACAGAAAGCTTGTACAACCATATATAAATCTATAGTTATGGGCTTCCCTACCTTGGCAAGACGAAGCTTTGAACATTAATCTTAGGGCCCAAGAAAAAACTAGAGGAAGCCCTCATCTGAGAGGAGGGAGCAGGTGTCTGATTTAACTAAGATAACATAGAACATTTGAATCAAAAAACCTTTGCCAGGAATTTATATTATTGAATTTAACATGTTTGAGAGAATTGCATTAAGGAATAATCTTCATCATTGATTTTCACCTTTCTTCCATTCCCGGAGGACAATGGTATTGCGATAATGAACGCCTCCATGATTCTTATCACCATTAGATGCATCTGCATTGAGAGCCTCCATGATTCTTATCACCATTAGATGCATCTGCATTGAGAGCGAATGTTGTTAACTATCCTTATTGTTCTATACCTTCCTCCAAGTCCTTGCTATTATCTGCAGCTGTAGAAGAATTTGAAATAGGACATTACCAGTTTTTAGACACATAAAAGCTAACCTGTAAACCTTCATGCCATCAAATACAGTTCTATAAGATGCCTTATCAACCCCTAAGAACTAAAGTCATGCTCATCACTTCATCAAGCACAAAGCAGAAAAACGGTACTAATGCAAAGATTAGAACTTGGAAACATGGATGAACTACAAAAGGACAATCTACTCCAGCTGCTATGCATCTTCTTGCATCTTTATGTTGACAATAAGCATAGACTGGAAGGAAAAAAACATGTGGTTATGGCTCGTTTTGGAGCTCACTTTCTTTCTGAATCCCTTACTGCACACAATGTACAACATCTCACAATTTATAGCATGAATTTTCAATTCTCATACATAATGATTTTGATAGATAACATATAATATTTTTGCACAGTATTTGGTTCTAGCAGCGAAATAAAACTGACTATAGGCTTCAAAATTAAGAGCCAGGTATTATGTAAAAATTGGATATTCATGTTAGAGATCATGTAAATGCACTTTGGTTGGTGAAAGAGGGAAGAAGTGAATCTGTTATTGTATGTATTTCTTCTATATTTTAGCAAACAGTAAGAACTTCATTTCAGCAGTAAAGAATGAAAGAGGTAAGTAAAAAAAAAAACATAAAAATGAAGATAAATGACAGATGGAACATTAACAAGACAACAACATACTTTACGAGGAGACGACAAAGGGAAAATCCTAATGTCCTGTAATTCTAACCGGTAACCGCCACCAAGAGACCGCCACCAAGAGACTAGAAAATACAACAACAAAAAACACCATAAGCTATTAAATCAGGCAGTGCACACAATAGATTAAGAAAAATGAATGCAGCATAGAACCCAAAAACAGGCCCAACAACCAAATACATTCCCCAACCCAATGTTCTAAAAGGCGCTAGGCGGGAGGCGGGCGGCTGGGGGGGGGGGGGCTAGCTCCTAAGGGGCCTAGGCCGGATTTTTTATTTTAAGCCAAATTTAATATTTTATCTTATATTTATCCAAACAAAACAATAATATAAAGAAAAACAATCTATAACAAAGATAATAAAGGTCTTTGCTTAAAGTTCAAACACATATCCATATTGCTAATGTCAAAGTTCAAACAAAAACATGCAATTGTTTAAAGTTCAAACACAAACAAATAATAAAAAATACAAACTAATAATTCTCATCTCCATATCCATTTATATCTTTCTCTAACTCTTCTTCTCCATATCCCTCCAAGATAATGTCCACATCGGACTTACATTCATACTCCTCATCTCCCTCTTCTTCCGTGTCATCATCAGACAAAAAAAATTCTTCATAGAGGTCTCTTACTCTAACATTTATACTATTTCTCCTAGGCTCTAACATGCTATCCGTTTCGGATGCTTCACCAACCGCTTCCCAAGTAAGGCCCGAACTACCCCTCAACTTCTTTATCTATTCCTACGACGTTGTTTTGTAGCTTGGTTATTAAATTTTAAAAAAAAAAAACAATTGCAGCCCTAAATTTTCCGCTTAGGTCTTGCTAAATTTCTCCGTTTTGTCCGCCCAGTCCCATATAATTTCTTAGAGAGATTTTTTTTCCTCCTTGGGCATAGGCGAGGCGCTAGGCGGCCTAGGCATGGCGCCAAGGGGGGGCCTAGTGCCTAGGCGGACATTAATTGGACCTAGACGGGAATTTTTAGAACACTGCCCCAACCAGTTATCTAACAAAAAGATCAACTCACTCTAAAGAAAGGCTAAAACTAGTCGCAGAGTCAGGATTTTGTGGGGGCAAAAATTCATTAAAGTTCAAAAACTGTAAACTTTAAATAACTGCAATATGGAAAAACAAAAGACCCCAAAATCACAAACAATTTCATATTTGCTATATTAATATTTATGAATTGCAGTGTTCTAAAAATCAATGCCTAAGCCCTCTTAAAACCCGGCTAGGCACTAGGCAGTTCTCTACAGTCTCGAGTTAATTAGGCCCCTAAGGAAATCCTTCCTCTACCAAATTGATCTAATGAAAGTTTTGAAACTCTACAATACTTTAGATAAATTTGTTAAGCCTTATAAGATTGTGTTTTGGTATAAATTTAGAATCTTTCCATATTGTATGTTTTATATAGTATATATAAATATATACAATAAATAGGCCCACTTAAGGCCTGGCGGGGGCACTACGCACCGCCTCCACCACCTAGGTCTGCCAAGAGATTATTGAACACTACTGAAAATTGCAATGGAAATAACTCGTACCAAAAAAATAATATCTGTCAAACAAACTGAAGAACTAGAGTATTACAAATCAAAGAGACAGACATAACCTTCATCATGTACCATCAGTCTCTACAAAAATTAATAGAGCAAACACTTTAAAATGGGTCTCAATTTGACACACGATCATATATCTTCAATGCATTAGTGGTTAGTTTAGTTCTTTTTGTCAAATTAGATAAAACATACAATTTAAGGTGTGTTCCGAAACTCAAGGAAATTAAAGGGACCCATTTAGAATGTTTGACAGGGTAAATCCGTCATTTACAAGCAACCACTAGATTAGGGCCATTAATACAACAAATGCAAGATTTTCTGAACTTTATTTCATATCTACTTTATCATTTGTAATTTCGGAATATAAAGTATGCATTAGAGCCTCTTTGGAATAAGCAAATTGTTATGCACCTGTAAAGAGTTCTTTGGCTCACTTGATGCTGATGGTTGCCGAAGACAAAATATGTAATACTTTTGTAGGCATGCAGATGTCCCATTTGTAGTCATGGATTTTTGTTCAAAACAGGTAGCAGAATAATATAAACCTCTAGATTTAACCATCCCAAAAAGAATAGCCTCTTTCTCTGACAACTCTTCTAGTTTCAGGTAGTCGACAAAAATCTCTTCCCCATTCAGCTTTTTCAGAGCCAGCCTTGGTTTCCTTTGTTGAATGTCTACAATTTGCTTGATTGTATTTTAACTCCACCTGACCCTCTGGATATTGCTTGCCCGACTTCCAAATTTGAAGCATCTCATCCATCTTGGGTTCTGGCACCAAATGTTTTTCCTTCATCTCTTGATTATATTTATATGCTTCCTCCAACATTCCATTCAAAAATAGCCCATGTATAAGCATAATGTAGGAGCTGCGGTCAGGATCAAGTCCATGCTCACTCATCTTGGTCCACAGCTTGTAGACATTGTCAAGCTGGCGCCAACGACAAAACTTTCTAATTAACATGATAAAAGTGTCGCGACCTGGACGGCAGCCTTTTGTATTCATGTTTTCCAAGAGCGCAAACACTTCTGCTACTGTCCTTAAAATACGAAAGAAAGCATGGTAGGTTTGAACGGTAGGGTGAAGGCCCCGCTGTAACATCTTGCCAAAAATATCCTGTGCTTCTTCTAATTTATGGGCTTTACAAAGGGGCATGATGAGTGAGTTATAAGTAACAGAATTTGGAGCAATACCTTTCTCTTCCATTGTTTTCAATAGATTGCAAGCTTCTTTTACAAGCCTGCCTTTAGCAAGGGTATGAATGACTGCATTGTAAACTTTCCTATTGGGAACGATTTCCAGTGCTTTCATCTGGTTGAAGAGCTTGAGCACATCATTGAGTCTGCCAACTTTTGAATGGCAAGATATCATACTGCAAATGAGACAAAATCTTTAAAAATCCTTCTTTCATTCATTTCACTCCAAATTCTTTTCGCTTCCCTTGAATTACCTATTGGGAACGATTTCCAGTGCTTTCATCTGGTTGAAGAGCTTGAGCACATCATTGAGTCTGCCAACTTTTGAATGGCAAGATATCATACTGCAAATGAGACAAAATCTTTAAAAATCCTTCTTTCATTCATTTCCCTCCAAATTCTTTTCGCTTCCCTTGAATTACCAATAATGTTACACCATCCATTGAGAATAATATTAAAGCTCTTAGTATTGAGTCGGAAAACATCTTTGTTGCAGAAGAGCAAGTGTTCAGCATCTTTTACATTCTTCTACCGACAAAGTGCAGATAGAAGGTTTTGGAATTCCTGCATTCCAACCTCAAATTTAAACCGTTTATGAGCATAAAAAGTATTGATGGCCTTCCCAACATCATGTACAGCACAATACCTTCTAATCATTATCAAGAGCGTATGGGGAGTCACAAGCGATGGCCCAGTCTTACCACCTCTCATCTCAGCAATCAAGGCCCAAGCTGTGTCGAATTTTCTCATTTTCCCTAATATAGAGATCATAGAATGGTATACACGCAATGAATGTGCATAACCTGGCTGACTGCCAGCCCACAGAAAGAAAGTATATGCCGCTTCCCAAGCATTGTGTACACGAGAAAGAACCTCCACAACCAAATCTGTCGAGGCAGTGAGACCGCACTGCTGGAGCTTATCTTTCACTAAAGAGCAGCTGCTCCGTGGTGTGCGCAAAATATCCATTATCTCCCCTACATCCCGAAGAAAATCCTCATCATCTCTAGAACCCGACTGTCTATTCAGGCCTTCGTCATTGTCATCTTCACTGCCTTCGTCATCATCGTTATCATCACTAATCTCATCATTAGGCTTAACTATGGTAAGGGCACTTGAATTTCTGTTTGTTAAGGAAGTAAAAGAAGAAAAACCAACTGGAAAACCAGAGGATTTCAACTTCAATGGCTCATTGAGGGGAGACCTCAAATAAGAGGCAGTGACCAAATAAGCACATTGAGACAGGAACTGGGTAGTCTGGGTTGGCTTGATAATATAAGTTGCTGAATTTAGACGGTTACCCAGAGAGAGAAAAGATGTGGTGAATTTCCTTCTCAAATTCCAAATCCTTCAGCATTCAACTTGAATAATCAAATTAAGCAATTAACTGAGTGAAATAAAAGAGCTTTCAAGTTTAATCAGCGATGGCTTTGCTACCCAAAATAATAGAGATCGCAAACTGTTTGACGAAATGACCGAAAGAAAAGTAACAGATTTTGGTGTAGTTTTACCAGTACTAGTATATAACCTTGTCTCTACGCCCGCTTTTTATTTGACTTTGAACGGCAAGCAGACCAGAACTGAAGCAACGGCCTTCTTACTTCTCTTGCAAAAGCCTCCAACTTTCTGTTTCTTTCCGTCCAAACTTTGTACCAATATTACTTTCTGCTATCTGTATCTACTAATTCTTCAGGCACAAACCATCTGTGCAGTTAAAACATAACTGAGAGAAATTAAGGATGAGAAGACAAGCCTAAATGTTTACTTATTAATGATAGTGACAGATATTGATGACAGTAACGATATTTGGAAAGAATATATTGTGTGCAGTTAAAATATGATGACAAAAATTAAGTTATTAAGAAAGTGAAGATAAAAAAGAAAAAATAACTTCTTATTGGTGTTAACGATAATAATTTTGTAAAGTTATTCCCTTTTTTCCTTTCTATCCTTTTTCTTCTTTTTTTCCCTTTTTTTTTGGCTAGTTTAACTCACATATTTAAACACTCACACTCAGCCACTCATCCACCTCATAGATTAAATACCATGAGCCGAATAATATCACTCGGACAATGACCTTCGGTCTTTCTATCATTTTCATCTCTATTATTTCTCTAATTGAAAACCAAAGAAAAAACACTTTTCTTACACTGTTGGCTTGGCGGCTCATGCTCTGCTAACAATAAATACTATTTACATCTGTTTTAGAAAAAGTTTTATAATTTTATTTCAACTTTTTAAAGTTAATTTTTGTGATATTTTAAATTTTAATTTAATAAATCATAAATATTATAAATTATCTAAAAGAGTAGTCAAGTATAAAATTTAATTTTTTTTCAAACTTACATAAATTCTCTTAAATTTTAAAATTTACAAATAGACTTCTTAAGCTTCTTTTTTTATATAAAAAAAAAAAAGAAAGATCTGCACAACATTGTAATGTGTTCCTCTTGAGCTCCTCTTTAAGCGATTATACATTTTGGTTTCTTCATGTTCGTTTTGAATAGAAAAAATTGACTTTTCATACTCGCAAAGAATTTTTCTATCCGACAAAAACTGATTTTGTTAATAATATTAATGTGTATATATAAAAATATAAACTGATTTTTTTTTAAAGTTGTTTCATAATTTAAATTTATTATTAAAAAAATTAATTTTATAATAAAGTCCCTTGCTAACCTTAATATTTGACATTCTCAGACTTGCAGCCTTAATTCCTTCGTCAAAAACAGTCCTCTGTTTTTCTTTCGGTCTTCTCTTCATGATTGTTTCAATCCATTCCATCACTGGAAACAGAGTTCTCTGTTTTTCTTTCAATTTCCTGAGAATCAGATTCATCAGAAACAATGGTTGCACTATTTAATTTTCTTTTCTTTTCCTCAACTCCATTAATACCCTCAATTTCTTGAGAACAAAAATCATCAGAAATACTTAATATAATGTTGAAGAGCTTCTATCTATGAAGGTGATAATTATTTCAGCCAATGGAGTGGAAAGTAAATGAATTAATTGACTTGTATCACTCCTTCAAAAGTCTAAAATCAGCATAATCTGCCACTAATTACAAAAGAAGATAAATGGAACTTTGAATTGTAATTATTCTCAATATGAACCCAAAATTGAATTTCCAATTTAACTATGAAGTTAGAAACAAATAAATTTCTGTGCCAGATCTTCGGAGCATTATTGCAGTGGATTGCGCTTGAAATTTGCTGAAGCATTCAGACCCTCTGACCAAAGCATAATAGGGTAAAACTAATCATATAATTTTTCATCTACAACGAAGAGACAACATCAATGGCACTGCCCAGTGGCCATGCCGCTTCAACTAGAGAATTTTGGTATTTAACTTGCTTCACCAATGTAATCTCTTGCCAAGGATCTATGGCTGTTTAAGAAAAGAAATGAACGAGCAGCCAGTTGTAAGCTAAGTGCGGCTTTCAGTCTTATAGGAAGAGATCAAAATGTGTGCATAACTTACCAAAACCATCTACAAGCAATGTGAACTGATAGACAAGGTCCATGCATAAGTATGGCAGGTTATCCGCCTCCACTCGGGAATATGTGGATTTAGCCTGCTCAAGGCTTGTTTCGCAAGCACGTTTAGCAGCATCTTCAAAATCCACTGGACGAACTTTGGCAACAGACAATTTTGGATCGATAAAACCAGCCTATATATAGCAAAAATATAGTCAGTAAAGTTTCGCAGACATTAATTGGAAAATTTTAACTTCCACAATGTCTCTCAAGAATTCAAACAAGGTATATGACATTATACCTCAGCAGCCCTGTCAAAGAAAAATGAAGCAACAAACAGATTCTTCTGTCCATCACCCCCTCCACCATTCCATACCCCGCCAAATGTGCATTTCATGTGGGTGCACCTTGACTCGTTTACTTTGAGAGCCTGTGTAGCTACTTCCCTGCATTTTTGCATGCTTGAACCCGACGGAGAATGTGATACTTTATAAACCGATCCTCCATATTTGTAAGATCCTAAAAGAATTAAACAGGTTTTAATCCTTGTGTATCAGGAAACAAGATAAAGGAAAAAGGAGTCTTTACTTTAGTGGCCATTCCAAAACCCAATTAGAATAGAATTACAGATGCTATTATTTCCTCGAGGACTTCACCTCCTCAGCTATTGATCAACTTATCGATTTGAGAAAAATTGAAGAAAATCACAAACGTAAAATCCAGAAGCAGCATGGCTCTGCTATAAATAATCATTTCCCTTGAGATCATGCATAAAGTGCCATCCAAGGCACACTCAGCTTTCCAAACTGAAGACAAATAACTCCATGTCTCTAATCTCTTTGGCAATAAAAAGGCCACCAACAACATGCCACATAAGTAACTTATGAGTAACTCTTGCCAAGGCAGCTACAACTACAGAATCAAGAAATAATGTTTGATGGTTGGTAATGCATCTACTAGGATTAGTAGGGGAGTTAGTGCTTCCTAGTATTTTAAAGGAAACCGTATAATAAATAATAAATCCACCCCCACCCCCTCCCCCTTCTCTTTCTCCTTCTCAAGATAAACCAGAGCAGTAAAACATGTTGGAATGTGCATCAATCCATATGTTCAAATTAAGAAACTCTGCCCAATGGGAGTGTAGGAAGATATATAGGGAATAAACTGGTAGAGATAAACATATAACATGTTTTAACTTTTAAGTAATACTCCTTCCATTCGACAAAAAACATCTTTTTTGTCAATTTTTCTTGTTCCACAAAAAGCGTCCAATTTTTAATGATTGTAGTATAAAATGACATTATGTTCTCAAGTTTGCCACCATAATTTCATTACCGTATCTGATACCAAAGTGCAAGCAACTTATTGTTTTTCATGGTATAAATGAAACAAAATTACTCTTTCCGTCAAAGTTTACTTGTCCTAATTTCTATTTTGGTTTGTTCAAATCTATTTATCCTCTTTCTATTTTAATAATATTTTTTACCTTATTTTTCCAATACTATCCTCGTTAAACTTATAAAAAATTCATTGAAACCTACATGGCACACATTGGAAAAATAAGCACTATTAACTTTCACATTGGAAGCAGTCATATTCTATTTTTCTCTTTTCTAATTTATTATTTCAAGAAAGAGTTAGGAGATTAATTAAAACAAGAAGGATGAAAACAAAGTAGTTAAGCTGGGTAATTTGGGTACAATTTTTTTTTCTTAATACGCATGTATTTTCAAACTAAGACAAGTAAACTTGGACGAAGGGAGTCTATCATTATTATTCACATGTTTTTGAAATGGAACTGTTTTTGTAAATCGGAGGAGTAATATAATATACACTATAGGATGATTGGACAAATTTGCATTATAAAGTTTCTTCATGTACCAGAGCAGTGCTACTTGTCAAGAGTAAAGACAACATAAATCTTTAATAAAACTAAAAATTTGGACATACCATCATAGTCAGGCACGATGCACGGGCTTCCAGAGTCTTCAGTAACTTTCAAAATCTCAGCCCGAGCTGCCAATAGGCCATAGAGCAAGTAACTGAATAAAAGGATAGGAAAACCATATTAAGGGTATGGATTATGACGATAATTTCATCAATAAAAATTATTACATTTACCTCAAACAAAGACTGTACTAATGAAGTCAAAAGCCAATATTTGAACTAATGCAAAGTTGAATCAAGTAACAAAATAAACCAAAGTAAAGTAGACCTTACTGAAATAAATGGCCCACGAAGAAATATGCCAAAAAATCATCACTTTCAGGGAAAATAGAAAAAGTAATACAAGTCATCAAAAAGGAGAGAGGAACCTGTGAACATAAAGGTAATATTTAGTTCCCTTGAGATACATTTCCTTAACATATGAATCTTCTCCACCAGTCAACTTTGGAGCCTTGGCAGCATCTGTCTCTGAGATAGCATATGCCATTTGTACAGATCCACCTCCAAGATCAACTACTCCAACAGTATCAGAATATGTCTTTCCTAAGCGCCCTAATAAATAGTTTATGGTTACCTGCACAAGCATTAAAAAAATCCACTAAATTCCAGAAGTACATTGGTCACGAACTGATATTTAAGTTCTCTAGCTCCCTTCTAGAATTTAACTAATTTCATAATAAGACCCGGTGACGGTGCCATAATTTCTCTTTAGGGTGTCAAAAAATTATAAAGAGTAACCCAGGGAAGGCAGCCTATGCATACATTTAATCTAAGAAAAGAAAAAATGACATTGACACTTCACATAGAGGAAGCATGCCATTCTTGGAAGCACATAAACATGGAACATAAGACAACATACCCACTGATAAGCACCCTCCTGAAATCCATCAAGAACAGTCACCCAATCAGACTTGGATTTGAGTTTGCTGTTATCCTTAAGATAATCCCTAACCTTTGGAAAGAAAAATCAAAGCCACAGGTAAGAAACAAAAGCAAATACAGAGTTTGATATTTAGCACCCTTCCAATAAAGTAAGGTTTACCGCTTGCAAAATTCTGTCAGACGCATCACCTTCCAATTGCCTTAGACCTGCCGTTGCCTGAGATGAGAAGAAGTAAACATATTATATTCAATACATAAGAAAATACTAAAGTATCATGAGATACTTATACATGGAACTGTAGCCCTACAAATCACTGACCCCAACTCTGACTGCTGTTTTGCGACGCAGCTCTCGTGGAACAGCAGCCTCAGCTTTCTCTAGAAGGGTTTGTAGAGAATGTGCTGCAGCCTTTGGATCCTTTGCATATGCACTCAAACCTGGTTTTAGCTATAATACAAGGTGAAATGAGAGAAAGAAAGAAACCAAGTAAAAAAGAAGAGAAACTTCAATACAGCATCAAATCTGGGATAAAAAAAAATTCCCTTTTCTAGAAGAAGGTTTTTTGGTTTGCCTAAGTTACTGACTAACAAATATGTTTAAATTAAACAATTTTCCAATGGTAAAAATACAAACTTTGTTTTCTTTTCTTCTCAACTCCCAAACAAGTGGAGAGATAGTTATCTTACCCGCTATCTTTTATCTCCATAAACTCTCAAACAAGAGGAGATAGTATCTTATCTCCCTTTAATTTCTCTCCATAAACTTCCACAAAAGAGGGGAGAGAGTCATCAGACTTTCTTTACCCTCATCTTCTCTCCGTTTCTACTCCTTAAAAACTCTAGACAAAGGGTTAAGAGTCTTTGAACTATAATATGAATATTTAAAGTTTGTTTTTAGGCTTATTTGACTATTTTTACATCAAGCTTCAGCTAACGTGCTTAATTATTTTCTTTATGTTTAGATCTGTCGGTATTGTATTTTGCGTTTCTTTCCGTACCAACCTATACTATTCACGATACTATACAGTATTCGTGATTCAAAAAAATTACAAATAACACGTAATTGCCTGCGGGAAAAGCATTGGTGAATATTTAACATGTAAATTAAGAATCTAATTACATCCATTCTAAAACATAAAATAAGGTGTGTATCAGATTGGGAAATACCTGTGAGAAAAGCTCAAGATCATTGCCTATGGGGACAAGATCTAAATGCTTGTCAAAGCAGAAGACATGAACTCTGCTACCGGAACTGCCAGCATCGAATATCACCGCATACTTATAATCCCGACCAAAGTTGGGAGCAATCTTGCGGTTGGAAACAATAGAATCCTCACGAGCGGGCATAAAAAACAGAACAAACGAAATTAGAAGGAGAGGCACCGAAATCACCAGAATTACGCCTCGGTACCTATAAATCTTATCGGAAAGTGAATCATGCTGCCGATTCCGCTTCATTATTTTGTCACCGAGTTGAAACTGGACCTGGCCTTCGAGTAGCTCGGCGGCCGATGGTGATCGGTACCGGATCTGACCGTTTCCGGCGGCGGCAGCAGGAGGCTTTAAGGACTGAGTCTCCTGTACAGACTCCAGCTCTTCTTCTTAATAATTTTCTAAATCAAATTTGATTTCTCCCTCCAGATCGATCTAGGATACAATTCAATGAATCAATCAAGTCAATTGACAGAGGTGAGTACAGAAATTACCACGGCGGCTGAAAAGGACAATGCCAGCGTTTGCTGTCACTGCTCCGCCACTCTGAAGATCCGATCTAAAGAGATTTTTATGTATGATTCAGTGAAAGGAAGTGAAAGATAGAAAGATCTAAATCTCTCAGTATTTGAAGCGTTTTGGTATTTGATTCAAGTCACATGGGATGAATTATGAATGGGGTGGTTAAGCAAGCGTATCCTGAAAAATGCATTAAAATTTAATTACCCAAATAATAAAAAGGAGCGGGTGGGTTCCTTCGGTTACTATTTTTCTTGAGGTTACCGTAACGCTGGGTTTGGGTGGGTTCAAAATACTCCTCTTGTTTACTATTCCTTTTTCCCTCTTCTCATTATATATATATATATATATATATATATATATATATATATATATATATATATATATAGGAAAATAATTCATAGCAAACGTTTGTTATGGACATTATTCCAGTAAATACATCTTCAACCGTTGAAATAATAATTTTAATGGATAAGATGGAGTCCCACCCGCTATCTAAAATAACGGGAAGGAAAAAAAAGAAAAATTCCTCAGTCCACCCGTCATCTTAGTTGACGGATGGAGTGTTTAGTTTTTTTTTTTTTTTTTAATAGAACTTTAACAAAAAAAATAAAATTCAATTCCCACCCGTCATCTTAATTGACGGGTGGAGTGTATTGAATTTTTTTTTTTTTAATATAACTTTAACAAAAAAAAAAAATTCAATTCTCACCCGTCATCTTAGTTGACGGGTGGAGTGTATTAATTTTTTTTTTTTAATATAATTTTAACAAAAAAATAAAAAATTCAATTCCCACCCGTCATCTTAGTTGACGGATGGAGTGTATTGAATTTTTTAATTTTTTTTTAATATAACTTTAACAAAAAAAAAAAAAAAACTCAACACTCCACCCGTCAACTAAGATGATGGGTGGGAATTTTTTTTTTTTTTTTTGTTAAACTTAGATTGAAAAAAAAAAAAGACAAAAAACAAAACTCCACCCGTCAACTAAGATGACGGGTGGACTAAGAAATTATTATTTTTTCCTACCCGTTATCTTAGATAGCGGGTGAGACTCCATCTTATCCATTAAAATCATTATTTCAACGGTTGAAGATGTATTTGCTAGAATAGTATCCATAGCAAACACTTGCTATGGATCATTCCCCACACATATATATATATATATATATATATATATATATATGAGTGCTCATATGTGGTAATCAATTTTTGAGATACTATTTCTGCAATCAATACAAGGACATTTTTAATTATAGATTGGACGTATCGCTATTATTTCGGTAAACCGTATCACTACTTTCTCTTTTGATAGACCAATTTAAACGTAAAATTAACCCTGTCGCAACTCCATCTTGTGACAAATTAATTTTTATATTAATTGGCTCTGCCGCTATTTTTTTTTACGGTAGATCAATTTTAGTTACTATCAACAATCGGTTGCTATGGATATATATATATATATATATTTTCAAAAGCAAACTTTAAAAAGCGAACTAAAGACGAACCGTCGACTTTGGTATCTATGGCGACGGTTCGACCCGTCGTCATAGAGTGCATGGCTATGGCGACGGGTCGAACCGTCGTCATAGATACTAAAAATGACGGTTCGTCTTTGGTTCGCTTTTTAAGATTCGCTGGAGAAGGGGACTAATATATATATATATATATAAACAAAATTTGAGATTTTTAATTTTTTTTATTAAAACTTATTAATGGACTTATTTTTTTACAAAATTTTATTGGTATGAATGTAGTAAGCCTCAATGTAATTAATTCCCGTATTCTATTCTGTACAAATGCATTTTTCTACTTTTTCGTATACAACAAAACTTATTGATGTACTTTGATGGCTAGTTGCTAAACTATTTTGTTATAAAATATAATTAATTTATCTGTCTTACAAAAATATCTCATTTATAAATTTTAAGAATAAATATTTTTATTTCCTATTTATTCTTAAATATATTTAGCGTTAAATTCTAAATATATTTATTATTTGCTTTAATATTTGTTGCGTTATCGTGAAATTGTGTACATCGTGTTATTATATGGAACAAAAATAGGATTCTTTTAACGGAACAAATCTTTTTTGTTATAAATTATACTTCATCTGTCTTCAAAAGAATTTTTTTCAAGTGTAAAATATTTTATCTATAAAAACATGTCTAAAAGTACACAAGTTAAATATAAAATAAATCTAAAAATTAGTTACTAAAGTGTGGTTCATTAATTTTAAAAGAGACAAATATTTATTATTATACTTACATGGGGTCCACTATAAGCAAAATATACTCTCATTTTTTTTTAATTTTTTTAATTTGTATGAAATTTATATTTTTGACATTCTTTTAAGAACGGACGAAATACTAATTGTGTGGAACATAGGAAATATAAAAATAGCCCATTTGTTTTACAATAAATGTCTAGCTTAACATTTTTTCTCTTTGAAATAACGATTTCATTCATATTAATAATAATATAAAATAACAAATTCTCTATAATAATAATTTTACTATCATGTTATTAGGTCTGACAAACGGGTCAACCAAATGGACAAAGCTATAAATGGGCCAGACCAAAATAGTCTAAAATATTTTGGATTAAAAATAAGAGACCCTTGGTCCAAGTCACGTCAACTAGCAAATTAAATTTTTTTCCAACAACTATAATTATTAAACTTGGCAAAATTGGCATGGCTTGCCCGACAAAAAGTGAACATTAATTTTTTAGCTCATGAAAACTTAAGTCAATTTCGTCGGTCACAATTTTAGTCCAGTCCGTTGTGGACCGACCCGCGAGCCAATTTTTTTTAGTGAGAATAATTTTACTAAAAATCAGAATCATCAAGTTCATTACGCCATCTATAACTAATCTGGAACTAATCTATAACCAAAGTTTGTGCACTTGAGACTTATTCTTTCGTAAGCAACTACATGAATAAATAGGGTGCACATTTACAGATTTTGTAACTTTTTTATTCCCAGTAATTGAAGACCTCATCACAGTCCCAGTAATTGACGACCTCATCACAGTCATGTATAATATTCGAAGTTGCGCTCATATACCTCATCAACAGGCAAGTTCATTACTTGAATTTCTTGTATTTTATTTGTTCATTTGGTTAATCTGTGTTTAAAAAAAAAAAAAACATGTATGTGTTTGAATTAGGCCAATGAAGCCAGCAGGATGGCGGTGAGATATTGCGAGGGAGAGGCCAAAATTAACTTCCTAAAATTATAAATTTTCTTTCTTGAACTACGTCATATTCTAAGTATTTGTTAAGTAATAAATGAAATTCTTTTTAGAAATAAAAAAATGATCAAGTTAATTTTTTAATCTATATAACATAATTATTAGACCTGACAAACGGATCGAACCATAATTATTAGTCTATATACTATAATTATTTTTTTGATTTGAAAAGAAACATCCTAATTTCTAAAATTTACTTCATTGATTTGAAAAGAGCCTGAATTTTTGCTTGCAAAATTAGCTATCCTAATCCCTAAAGCCACATGACGTTCATCCTCTCTTCTGCACCATGCATGCCTTAGGAACCTTATAAATTATGCATTCATCCTACCTCTAATCTCCTTTTATTCATCAAGTTTTGATATATTTACGTCCTAAATTACGCACCTTAATATAAATTACAGAGTTGTACGTACAGGACTATGGTGTATTATGTGCAACACCGCAACAACACACAGAATGTACAAGTTTCAACTTAAAGTGTGCATGTATCATCATTTATATATTTGTACCTATTCCAAATTTCTTGACAAAAAAAAAAAAAGATTAAGAAAAAAAAGAGCACAAATCAAGACGCAAGCTTTTGGAAATATCAGTTCTTCCGGGTAGCAATTTAAATCCTCACCCGGTTTGCTCATAGACTGAGGAGGTCAAGTTCTAGGACCAAGTAGATGGGTTTCAACTTTTAACCACCACACCACTTGTTCATCATTTTTGAATATGATGAACTTGTCCATTCCCATCCAACCCAAATAATCACAAGAACTTCATTTCACTATCATATTATTTAAGCAAAGCTGCTCATTAATGCCCATAAAAAAGTTTTAAAAAAGTAGGATTTGATTGGAATAGCTTACAGCCTTGATGCACAAACCATATCCATAATGTAAAGCCGAAAATAATCCAAAATCAGCATCTGAAACTTAAGGGCAGAAACTGCTTAATGTTTAGATGAGCTGCCCTTGGCTATTCAGGTCTTCTTCTGCTTTACAGGGGGTGGGAAAATAACACGGAAAACCCAAGCTGATAATATGGCCCCAATGAAGGGGCAGATCCAGTAAACGTAGAACTGCTCCCATGTATTGTGTCGATTATTTACATATGCCCAGCCAAAGGCCTGAAGAGACAAAAACAAGTAGTGTGAATCGGAAAATTGACCACATAACGCCAGAGCTATAGGAGTGTATATTAACTAATTTAAAGCTAATGATCCAAAAAATCAAAACTGGAAGACATGGAAACCGTAGAACAGGACAACAATACTAAACAAGTTTTAAGTGGGAAGCCATTGGTTTCAAGTTCAAACCTAAAGTAGTAGAGAATTTCACTCATTTGATTGGGTGATAGTAAATTGAATCCATGAAACAGCTAGATAAGTTACATGCTGATAGCAACAAAAATGATGTGGTCCATGTGGATTTTACAGGTCTGATTTCATTAACAGAATGCAATTTGTTCTACCCAGACACATCTCAGATATATTAAGTGGTTAAGAACATACATTTAGATGTATAAAACAAGATAGGAAGTGTAATAGCAGTATGAAACTGGGTTTGTCTAAAAGTTTAAAATCTGCTATTCGAAATTAAATACGCAGTTCAGACACGTGTTTTGTAGGCTTCCTGAAGACCACACACTAACTAGTACATACTGCAACCAATTAAGCATTCATGTCAGAGTGAGCTTTGTAACACCCCAATCCCACATTGAAAAATCTACAATACTTTCATATGTATATTAGGTTCCAAGCTACGATCAATAATACTTCAATTATGACCTTTTGAGCAAGCATGTGGTGGGCTAAGTTGACTAACGAAGATACTGTTGGGACAATGGATTGGACACTTGACTTGGGATGTTACATATGATATCAGAGATTCTAAGTAGACTAAGGATATTGAAAGTACTTTCAAAAAGTTTGTCATGAATAAAGAAAAGAGAAACAAACACGGATTTAGTATAAGAACACAATTTTTTTATTTATTAAATCTGATTGATGGGGGTTCAACAGTAAAGAAACAGAGGGAAAAACTTCCTTTCCATTTAAAGTAAAATATAGCACTAGTGATGAGGTAATACAGATTTCTATGAAGAAAGAATATGGGAGCAGCAAGACACCAGCATAGGCATCATGTGTGGTGCTACATACGGGAACTTTGAAGTTTTCTATTTATCATATTATCGCACTGTTTTGACTTCATTGTGTTTCTTCTCTCCTGCACTGGAGTATTGAGATAAAAACATGCTTGTTTTAGATATGTCTAACTGTGGCTTCCTATATGAAGAGGGGTTCCATAAATATTGTTCACGAGGATTCATCCTAACGGGGAGTGGTTGAGGTTGTTAAACAACAACTTCAACTCTTCTTTTCTTTTATTTATTATTATAAATTCCATGTGAACAACTAGAAGTTGAGTATGCAATGTCAAAATATGATCCCAAATACAATAACAGAAGAAAGATAGTACTCCCTATGTCCTTAAAAAGATGTCGTCAAGTACAAAAAAAATTGTCCATAAAAAGATGTCTAAAAATACACAATTAAAATATAAAATATGCTTACTAGTCTACCCTCAAAAGTATACTTAACTGGGATCTACTATATTTAGAAAAGACAAATATTCATTAGTATAGTTACATGGGATCCACTATGGGTAAAAGTGGTACTTATTTTATTACCTTTCTTCTACTTTAGTTTACTTAATTTATATGCATTATGTACTTTAGACATCGTTTTGAGGACGGAGGGAATGGTACTCACATTGGCAGGATTCATGGAAGGACCAGTATAACTGGAACCTGCAACAACTAACGTTACAGTTGACATAGCAAGCAACCAATTCTTAATAAGTGGGCTTTTGGGACCCCTAAGGATAATAAGTAGCACCGCAAATGTAATTGTGAAGGTCAGCACCCCCTCAGCAATAGCTCCAGTATGCAAATCAACTTTCAACGAAGGTCCCCCCAGCATGTGTTTATACTGATTTGGCATCACTTCCTTGATTGCCAATGCGCCACCCACTGCTCCAGCAGCCTGTCAAGAAGACAAAAAATCCTGTAAAATTTTGGGAACACCTAACAACTTAGTTCTTACTTCCTTTACTTTGCAATTGATTTCAACTTCCTGCTTAGAACCAACACAATTTCCAAAATGCACAATCAAGCTTTCTAAAATCAATTCAGAACTTCCTATTGAAGGAATAACAAAAAAATAATTATTTAGTGGAAATCATATAGTTAAGTAGTGTATCAGACCAAAGAAACTTTTGATGTCTTAACTTCTGAAAAGAATTTTCAATATTCTCATTTATTTTGCATACATTTTCCCCATAATATAATCTACAGAAATTGACGGCATGCTATATAATTTTGTGGAAACATACAAGTTTTAGAGCCACAATAAGAACTAAGGAAGACTTGCAATAAGAACTAATGTAGAGTTGGTGCAAGCATCAATGATTAAGGGGGCAAGAAAGAGAAAATAATAATCACTCTGTTTCACAAATATAAGATCAAAATGATTTTAGTTTCATTCCAAAATATATATATCATAATGACTTTTTGAAGTATAAATATAGAAATGAGTGCCATAAGCCGTATCTTTTTTCCTTTTTTTTTTTTTTTTAATTTGAAACAGCATAAGCTATCTCTTTAATTTATTTATTTTTTGAAACAGCTATCTCTTTAATTTGATCACAAATTCACAAGCTATCTCCTTAATTTTACATTTTTAGTAAATTGATCCTATATTTTTTGTAATGGTGGGAAGACTTATACAGGAGAGAGCAATCGACCAGCTTTTTCTCTGCAGCTCCCCTTTTGAAGCTCAACTGGAAAATTTATGGGAATTCTCAAGCCAGTTAGTATAATCCATGGTTAAGGAAATTTAGGGTTTAGGAAAGAAAATTGTACTAAACCAAACAGTAAAATAAAAAAATAGAAGACCTGAGCAGGAAATCGGAGGGCGGCGGAGAACAAGGACTCGCCACCGAGGCCGGCGGCGTAGAAGGCGGCAGTACCAGTGGGGTTGAAGCTGGCACCGCCCAAAGCGTCAGCAATGAAGCCGAAAGTGAACAAGAGAATGAAGACAAGGACGGTCGTGATGAGGAGGGAGACGACGCCTGTAACACCGACGGCGGCGGCTATGACGGAGGTGAGTGCTCCTAAGGTTGAAACACAGAAAACCCACATGAAAGTCAACACTCCGTCACCGATTGCCGCCTTTATCGCACCCATCCTTATTTCTTTCTCTCTCTCTTCTCGGAGGAATTGCGATGAGAGCGGCTGCTTTTTGTAAGATTCTCCGCCGGCCAAAGGCAGATTGTGAGTGATTCACCTACTACTACTACAGCTAGTAGCTATCCCCCACACGATTCTAGCTACCCACCATCCTCCTCCAATTAAAATTAATGGAAGGAAACTTCCTATGCGTCGTGTTTTTGGAGGCTTGTTTTACGCCACCAATAATACTCCCCCGATGAGAGAAATAGATTAAAGAAAAATTCAATAATACTCTTCTCTTTTTAAAATTAAATATATAATTTAATTTTTAAAATTAAATAATAATATATTAAATTTTAAAATTACTATAATTTGTAAAAAATTATAATAAAACGAATTTTGTAATTAACTGCTTTTATTATATATATTATACAAATATAATAATTTTATCAATTAAAATTAAATAAATTCACCTCAATTTAAAATTTAATATGTCGTGGTTTAATTTTAAAAGTTAAATTATATCTCTAATTTTAGAATGACTGAAATATTTTTTTCCAAAAAAAAATTCGTACAAAAAAAAGGATCCCATAAATTGAAATTGGTTCTCTTATTAATACTTTTTTTTCTTCTTAAACCTATACAATTACTAATTTAATTTTAAGTTTATATTTTTATTCTAAGGACTGAATAGGAGTACGAGGCAGTGGACAGGATGAGAAATAGAGGGATTTAGGGAAAATTTATTTTTAATCTTTGAATTCTGTCTTCTTATTGACAGGTAGATTTTTAAGTATAATTTTGCATAATAAAAAAAATATTTACCACTAAGCTATTTATGTGATTGCACATTTTTATTATATACTTTCTATGGGAGTCGTTTTTGCTTTATTTACAAAATTTTATTATTGGGTAGGTAAAATCTTTGGTCCAACATATCCTAAAACTTTAGGTCAAAAACAAATATCAGGTTTAGTGAGAGTGTGACACTGAAGGACACTATCTTTAGTCTAGTTCACTTAATATTTGATAGTACTTAGAATTCACTACTTCTCTTTTAGATATTAAGTGTGTGACGCTCCCAAATCTGGATCCACACTGTTTAAACTTGAGTCGTCAAAAGATTATAACAAAATTATTATAAAGTAGTACAACGTTTAACAATACAGTGTATAATAATACACAACTAAGTCTTCACTATTATTGTCACACTATTTTACAACACGTAAAAACTACGATAGGTATCTCTTGGTGTGACGCCCCCAAATCTGGGCCCACACAGCCTAAACTTGAGTCGTCAAAAGACTACAACAAAATTATTACAACAAAGCACAACGTACAACAATACAGTGTATAATAATACACAACTAAGTCTTCACTATTATTGCCACACTATTTTACAAAACGTGAAGACTATGATAACTATTCCTCGGACCCTCACTCCATTCCCCGGCTAGACCCTGTTATGTTTTCATCTCCTGTTGAAAAACAATGGAACAAAAGAAAGGGTGAGCTCAAATAGCCCAGTAAAGAATATCATGACTAAGATAATGACGAATAAATTATCATTAGTCTTCAACAGTTGAGTTCTTGATAGAATACAATAGACTACAAGGTTTATATCAAAAACTGCAGTTAAATTCTTAAACAACGTTCAGATCAATAATAGCAGCGGAATGAGTAATCTATTGGAAGAATAATGCAGACTATAATGTCCACTCGGTTCTCTTTTTAGGAAAAACATCATCAACTTTTATCATCTGAAATATCATTAGTCAAGATAATACAAATTCACAGTTCCTGATCATAATCATGCAGATCAACAGTTCATCTTTGCACTACGGGCCAAAGACATTCAATATAACACCAACGGTCATGATTATACCAGATTCAGCCTTTGGTCATAATCATACCAAACAACAGTTCATCTTTGCATTACGGGCCAAAGAGAACATTCACCACGTGCCATAAAAGACACCGAACAGATGTATCGCCTTTAACCTATTATATCGCCTTTAACCTATCATCTGTTCAACAAATATATCACATCTGTGCCCCCGGCCACAGATATTCACAACAACTTGATTTTTGGATGATTAGAATGATATAAATGATAAACAGAAGAAATAGGATAACAATAAGTATCGGAAGTTTACTTTGTACAGATTCAAATAATGTCCAAATTGTCAACATGATGTGGAGTGAAATTTAAAAATGATATTCAAGATCCACAGTTCAGAATAACGGTTACAATTCAATAGAAAGGTTCACGTAAATAGGAAGGTTCAGTTGAAATAATGAAGTTCAACTATTATGGAACATATAATATTTTCAGGAATTATAGAAGCAATAGTTCCATAATAAATTTCGATTTAGGAGTATGAAAGAAAATAATATCCCTTACCGTAGCAGGTTTGATTAACAAAAGGTGAAGGAAATTAATACAAAGGGTTATTCACCAACAGGCGGCAATCCGCTCCGTAAGGTTATTCCCACAATTTAATAGAATTTGAGTACAAAGAGTTATTCACCAAACAGGCGGCAATCCGCTCCGTAAGGTTATTCCCACAATTTAATAGAATTTGAGTACAAAGAGTTATTCACCAAACAGGCGACAATCCGCTCCGTAAGGTTATTCTCAGAGATTAATAATGAATGAATACGAAAGGTTATTCACCAACAGGCGGCAATCCGCTCCGTAAGGTTATTCCCACAATTTAATACATGGAAATAAAAGGCACGTCTTATGAGTAAGGAAGAAACAATATTATTATCGAGAATCAAATAATGATAATCCCTTACCATAGTATGTTTGAATAATGGAAGATGAAAAAGATGGTATCCCTTACCTCAACACGTGACTGGATATTGATTTAAATGAGGTTGATTAACTTGAACAGTACACATATACTTATAGATCTTCACAAATACTCAAGATGACTTAAGCACACTTAGAGAGAACTTTCACAAGAAGTATTTAGAGAGAGAAAGAAAGAACAAGTAAGGAAGTTTATGAAAAATCCTTAAGTTAAGGCTTCTATTTATAGCAAAAAATCTTATCATTCATTTAATCTAAACCATTCATTTAAAGATCATCTTTTAATCTACACCATCCATTTCAAATATTATATTATCTTTAATCTACACCATTCATTTCATATCACCTAATAATCACCTAACTTTATATTATAAACAAATCAATTTAATTATTCAACAATAATTCACACTTTAATCTACACCATTCATTTCATATCACCTAATAATCACCTAACTTTATATTATAAACAAATCAATTCAATTATTCAACAATAATTCACACTTTAATCTACACCATTCATTTCATATCACCTAATAATCACCTAACTTTATATTATAAACAAATAACTTTATCAATTCAATTATTATGACTAATTGTTATAAATACAGTATAGTTAGTTCTTAGATATCAAGTCAATAAATTAATGAAATACAACTGTTTAAATAACATCATAATAGAGATAACAATAATGTAAAATAAAGCATACGTTACTGTGTAATGACAATTATTGATTCAATAATGTGAATTACTGTGCATATGTTACTGTGACAATTATTAGGTTCAATAATTTTAAAAACAGTGCAACAACAATTATTGACTCAATGATATAAAATACAGTGTAATGACAATTATTAAATCAATAATGCAAAATACTGTGTAACAACAATTATTGAATTGATAATATAAAATATTATGCAGTGACAATTATCGATGAAATGATGCGTAACAGTTACGGTGTCAATTATCAGACCAATAATATGAGACACTATGCAATACCGTGTGTTACTGTAGAGTACCGAGTGCTACAGAAAATACCATAAACTACCGTATGCTACTATTCTTTTATCACCGGTATTTTAACAGTTCCGTTGACTATTTTTATTTAAAAAGGTTACTTCTGTCGTTTTCTATATCCGACAAATATTCCGTTGTGGGGTCCACCAATAATTTATTATTTCGGCGCCGTCGTACGGCACGAATATTCCCCGACCAAACGAATATTCCCCGACAAAGCGAATATTGTCCGACAAAATAAAATTTGCACATAACATCCTTAACTTTCAATTTTGTTAATTTAACCACTTACTGTTTAAAAAAAATATATATATGAAGAAAAAATAAATTTTGTATTTCATAAAATTCGGGGTCTTACACTTGGACTCTTACTCCATCCCCCGGCTAGACCCAGCTACATTCTCATCTCCTGTTGAAAAATAATAGAACTAAAAGAAAGGGTGAGCTCAAATAACCCAGTAAGAAATATCATGACTAAGATAATGATGACTAAATTATCATTAGTCTTCAATAGTTGAGTTCTTGATAGAATACAATAGACTACAAGGTTTATATCAAAAACTATAGTTAAATTCTTGAACAACGTTCAGATCAATAATAGCAGCGGAATGAACAATCTATTAGAAGAATAATGCAGACTATAATGTCCACTCGCTTCTCTTTTTCAGAAAAATGTCATCAACTTTTATCATCTGAAATACCATTAGTCATGATAATACAAATTCACAGTTCCTGGTCATAATCATGCAAATCAACAGTTCATCTTTGCACTACGGGCCAAAGATATTCAATATGACACCAACGGTCATGATTATACTAGTATTCAGCCTTTGGTCATAATCATATCAAACAACAGTTCATCTTTGCACTACGGGCCAAAGAGAACTTTCATCACGTGCCATAAAAAACACTGAACAGATGTATTGCCTTTAACCTATTATATCGCCTTTAACCTATCATCTGTTCAACAATTATATCGCATCTTTGCCCCCGGCCACAGATATTCACAACAGCTTGATTTTTGATGATTAGTACAAATAACAGTGATACAAATAATAAACAGAAGAAACAGGATAAACAATAAGTATCGGAAGTTTACTTTGTGCAGATTCAAATAATGTCTAAATTGTCAATATGATGTGAAGTGAAATTCAAAAATGATATTCAAGATCCACAGTTCAGAATAACGGTTACAGTTCAATAGAAATGTTTAGAAAAATAGGAAGGTTCAATTGAAATGATATTAGATGAAGCACAAACTATTAAGAAACATATAATCATTTCAGAAAACTTTACCAAATAGTACTTACCATAGTAAGTTAAGAGGATAAAAGAAATAATATCCCTTACTATAATAAGTTTGAATAATGGAAGATGAAAAAGATGATATCCCTTATGAGTACAAAGAAAAATAATATCACTTACGAATATGAAAGAAAATGATATTACAAACGAATATGGAATAAAAGTGTCATGTGATAATTCGTGTAGACAAATTATTTCCACAAGAGACAAATAAGAAATTTACAAAGGGTTATTCACCAACAGACGGTAATCCGCGCAATAAGATTATTCCCACAATTTAATAAAATTTGAATACGAAGAGTTATTCACCAAACAGGTGGTAATCTGCACAGTAAGGTTATTCTCATAGATTAATAAGAAATGAATACGAAAGGTTATTCACCAACAGGCGGTAATCCGCACTGTAAGGTTATTCTCACAATTTAATACATGAAAATAAATGACACATCTTATGAGTAAGAAAGAAACGATATTATTTTCGAGAATCAAATAATGATAATCCCTTACAGTAGTAAGTTTAAGAGTATGAAAAAAAATGACATCCCTTACCGTAGTAAGTTTAAATAATAAAATATGAAAGAAGATGATATTCCTTACAAGTAAGAAAATAATACCATTTATGATGATGAAAAGAATGATACCCCTTACCTTAACACGTGACTAGATATTGATTTAAATGAGGTTGATCAACTTGAGAAATTCCTGCACTCCTTCTGGTTTAGAAACACTCAAAATAACCTTACAATTCTCAGAGAAAACTCATAAAATACTTATAGAAAATTTTTATATTTTAGGTGTGTTTTTTTTTTATTCAGTTGAGCAAGCTATTTATAGGAGAAAATAAGTTACTATGCGCGGTAGGTAAGAGTAGCTGGCGTGCCGCACGCCAGCCTGCTCTTCAAATTTTGCTGCCACCAACCATTTTCCCAACAAAACACATTTCATGTGGGTCCACGTACTATTCACGTTACTATTCACATAAAATAATAATTAATTAATTTTTTATTTATTTTATTTTTCTTCCTGTGGGTCCTGCATATAAAATAAAATGATGGTACAACAATAATTCAACAATAATGTAATAAACACGTTACAGATTATTATTAATTTAATAATATAAATTACTATGTATTTGCTATTGTGACAATTATTTGGTTTAATAATTTTAACATATAGTGCAATAACAATTATTGGTTCAATGATATAAAATACAGTGTAATGACAATTATTGAATCAATAATGCAAAATACCAACAACAATTATTGATGAATATTGTGCAATGACTACATTATCAGATCAATAATATGAGACACTGTGTAATACCGTGTGCTACTGTAAAATACCGTATGCTATAATAAAATATTATAAATTACCGTATGCTACTATTCTTTTATCACCGGTATTTTAACAGTTAAAAGTGATAATACCGTTGACTATTTTTATTTAAAAAGATTACTTCTATCATTTTCTATATCTGACAAATATTTCGTTGTGGGGTCCACTAATGATTAGTTATTTCGGCGCCGTCGTACGACCCGAATATTCTCCGACAAAACGAATATTGTCCAACAAAATAAAATTTGTACATAACATCCTTAATTTTTAACTTTATCAATTTAACCATTTACTGTTTTATGAAAAATATATATATATATATGAAGAAAAATTAAATTTTATATTTCAGAAAATTCGGGGTCTTACAAATTGGTCTTAAAAATAATAATAAATAATTTATATAATTAAATAACTAAATTATGAGATAAAATAATATGTATAGCAGTTTTTTGTAACACACGCATTACATGCGTAATTATTATAAAAATATAATAATTTTTTAAATCTAATTTAGAGGATAAATTTGAATAAAAATTAAATTTAGTACGAATTGAGATTATAATATTATTAAATATGTAGGGCTTGATGTCACACCCCCTTCTCCCTTTACAGATATATATTGGACAGTCCTAGATAATAAAATTATGATAAAATTATATTTTTCACATTTTTTATGAATTTTAATATTAATTTAAAGACAAATGATTAAGAAATATAGTTTTCGTTTAGATCCTCATCACGGAGGAGATAAGCCAAGAGTAAGTTATCTATTTCGGCAACATATATAGAGACGTATACGTATACCTCATCACTCTACTCATGCAATGTGTGGCACTAATATTTTCAAATAAAATATAAAAAATAAATGTGTAACGCAAATTAGATGGCTCCATTAATTACTGTTTGGACTTAAAATTAACATATTTTTTTTAAAGTTTTTAAAATTTCAAAAATGATATGAAAATGAGAGAAAGTTGCAACTTTTATTTTAAGTTCAGTATGTATTAGTTTTTTTAAGTTGAGAAAACTAAGAAAAGAAAGAAAATATGGTCAAACTTTCCTTAGAAATTTGGCTTACCAAGATGGTAAAAAAGATACGGAAAGAGAAATAGATTTCATAATCCGCCATCCGTGTAAAACATGAGAGGCATTATGATTATGACATAAATCGTTAATAAAGTAATTATATGAGACAAAATTATATTTACTCTAATGATATATAATGATTTTGACATCGTTTATATATATATATATATATATATATATATATATATATATATACAAATATATTTTTTTAATAAATATAAAACATGCATTAATATAAAATAAGTCTAAGTATACAATTTTGAAATATAAATTGAAATATAAATTTTTATTTAAATTATTAAAAAATAAGATCTAATATGAAAGTCGTTGTCAAATTTTTATTTTTAATAGTCTGATATAGAGGTCGGTGTCAATTTTTTTTTTAATGATTAAATAAAAATTTGTGTTTTAAAATTATATATGTAAGTGTGTTCTTACCACGTAAGCATATTACAACGAAATTTTCTAGTTTAGCAAGCTAACAGAGTAGCTTTGTCCACCAGACTCCTTTGGAACTTTTCTCCTTATCATGCAAAAGGTAAACATAGAACCTTAATGAATCTGCATTCCACTTTATCCCATCTATTATGGAGTAACCATTGAAGAGAATATTGACGAAGGCTAAAGCTTCACTTCAACAAGACGTTAAATTGATTAAAAAAAAAAAAAAAAAAGTAAAGAATGATTTATACAAATTATAAAATAAATAAAAAATCAACGAAGATGATAAAAAAATATTTGGTAAGTATGACGACAAAATAATTATCAGATACAAAAATAACAAAATAATTGTTAATAAATTGTAGATTGAGGTATTGTCTTTAACTGTTAAAATACTCCGCAATAAATGAATTGTAACATACAATATCACTACAGTATTAAATCAATAATTATCACAGTAACAAGGGTAATAATAGAAAGTTAATTAAAAGTCACGGGTATTGAAAAATTAGATATACTTATTATATATGTTAGATAAAAAATACTGTACATATAAATATTTGTGATAGTATTGCATAATAATAATAATAATAATAATAATAATAAAATGCAAAATGAGATAAATTATAAAAGCATAGTCGGTAGAATATGGAGAATAAGAAACAGTATTCTAAAAATCACTAGGCGGAGGGAGCACCTAGCGCCTAAGCGGCTTAGGCGTTTTCTTAAGTGAATTAGGCATTTTTTTTGTCGTCTCATTTTTTTTTTTCTATTGTACATACTTATTATACTATGCAAAGCATATAGTAGATATAATTTTTAAAATTTTACATGAAATATTACCAAAAAAAATAATCTTTTAAGATTTAACAAATTCATTTTAAGTATTATAAAGTTTCAAAATAGAAATTTCTTTCGGGATATATGTTCAACGGTTATAAGGTACAGTAATGTAGAGCAGATGGAGAAAAATATAGTGTTAACTATGTGCAAGTTATAAATGATCTTCCCTCCAAGTTTCTTTGACTCAATGGAGCATTTTTCTATCCATCTAGCATATGAACTTAAGCATGGAAGACCAGTGCAATATCGATGGATGTATCCATTTGAGATGTAATATCATCTACATATTTTATTTTGATGATATTTATAACTTGTTCTGTTATGTCTTCCGTTCAATCATTGTATTTCAGGTACATGCGTCAGTTAAAGCATAAAGTAAAAAATAAAACTCGTGAAGAGAACTCTATTGCTGAGCGCTACACAGAGGAAGAGTTTGTGAACTTCAACTCTTTGTACTTTGAGGATGTTGTATCAATGAAGCACAGTTGTTTAAGTCAAAATGAGGTTGTTGGAGTCCAATCTCATGCTTATGAGTTAGTTGTATTCTTTTATCCGGTTAAACCATTTGGCCATGAGACGATGACGTACTTAAGCGACAAAGATTTGAATATTGTATTTACATACGTGCTTTTCAATATACCCGAAGTATCGTCATACATAACGTACGTAATAGTATTTGGAAAAAGTTAATATTTAAAAGAGTAACCTACAATTAAACCTATTTATTAAAGTTTCAGTTCATTTGAAGATGAAGCGTGTGCTTCAAACCCGGGGTTAAATGCAACACAATTGGAAGCATTCACGATTGAAATTTTTCAATAGTGGTTTAAAAGAAGGGTTAAAGAAGATAACACTTATGAGCATTTTAGAGATGTCATCCAAGGACCTTACAAACTGGTTAGTTCATTTTTCGATTGCATCGTCAATGGGTACAAATTTAAGGTCGATGACATTCATGAACTCACATCATTCAATTATGGTGTTGTCGTGTTGGACAGCTACTACCAAGATTCTGAGTCCAATTATTATGGACGTTTAAAGGAAGTAATTGTGCTCAATTATCCCACGGGTAAAAAAGTAGTTACATTTAAATGTCGATGGTTTGATACTGAAAAGGGTGTTAAAGTTGATTGTAACAAAATCGTCATCATCGCCTCCGAGGTCTCTCTAGTAAGATTCACCTGTGTTTTTCGAAGAACCCCGAAGATTGGTGAGTGTCTTTTCCAGTTCTCTGAACTTGTCCACTTTTCATATGCTTCGTGTAAAGATTCAGGTGCATTGGAGATGATTTTTTCGATCAATTTGCTAGATTTATTTACATTTAATCCCATGGTCAAAAAATGGATTACCTGTTTTGGGTCTATTCCATTGATCTCAGCCATTGCTTTTCGAAATATTTTAATATACTGCTGAAAAGTTTCATTTGTCCTTTGTTTCACCTATAAGAGAGACATTATCATCCTGACACGTCTTTTATTGCTGCCAAAACGTGTGTGAAATTGTTCCTGCAACTCTTCCCATGAGTTAATGGATTAGGGAGGAAGAGAGATGACCCACTCCCTAGTCGTCTTCTTTAGAGTGGATAGGAAAAGGTGGCTCATCGCCGCTACATCGTGGCCGTGAAAATGCATGTCCTGTTTAAAAGAGAAGGTATGGTCGTGAAGGTCACCTGTTCCATCGTACATCTCTAGAGTAGGAGGACTTTAAGTCTCCGTTCAATCTTTGCTTCTGTAAGTTCCTTCAAGAATGGAGAAATCTGGGTTTTCTTTGTTTCATAGTACTTGTCTAAGGTTTTCTTGGGTGAAGATTCCCCTGTACGACTTCCTTTGCTATGTCGGTCTTCTTAGTCTTTTCTTGAGGGTGATCTCGCCCATTTCCAAAGATCCTTAGTGTAAATAGATTGGGAAGGAACCGACTCTCAATCTTAATTTTGATGTCGCTCATGGTGTCTGTCGTTTCGTCGATCATGATGGTTTGAGTGGGAGGCCGAGCCTCTCTGGCTCAGAAGACCACGTCCTGCTTTATATAGTTCCTTGTACTGTTTGTTTAGCTCTTCTTGCTAGACATCAAAAATGTAAGACCCCGAATTTTATGAAATACAAAATTTAATTTTTCTTCATATATATATTTTTTTGAAACAGTAAGTGGTTAAATCGATAAAGTTAAAAGTTAAGGATGTTATGTGCAAATTTTATTTTGTCGGACAATATTCGCTTTGTCGGGGAATATTCGTTTGGTCGGGGAATATTCGTTTGGTCCGACGGCGCCGAAATAACAAATTATTGGTGGACCCCACAACGAAATATTTGTCGGATATAGAAAACGACAGAAATAACCTTTTTAAATAAAAATAGTCAACGGAACTATTAAAATACCGGTGATAAAAGAATTGTAGCATACGGTAGTTATTGGTATTTTCTGTAGCACTCGGTACTCTACAGTAACACACGGTATTGCATAGTGTCTCATATTATTGATCTGATAATTGACACCGTAACTGTTACGCATCATTTCATCGATAATTGTCACTGCATAATATTTTATATTATCAATTCAATAATTGTTGTTACACAGTATTTTGCATTATTGATTTAATAATTGTCATTACACTGTATTTTATATCATTGAGTCAATAATTGTTGTTGCACTGTTTTTAAAATTATTGAACCTAATAATTGTCACAGTAACATATGCACAGTAATTCACATTATTGAATCAATAATTGTCATTACACAGTAACGTATGCTTTATTTTACATTATTGTTATCTCTATTATGATGTTATTTAAACAGTTGTATTTCATTAATTTATTGACTTGATATCTAAGAGCTAACTATACTGTATTTATAACAATTAGTCATAATAATTGAATTGATAAAGTTATTTGTTTATAATATAAAGTTAGGTGATTATTAGGTGATATGAAATGGTGTAGATTAAAGTGTGAATTATTGTTGAATAATTGAATTGATTTGTTTATAATATAAAGTTAGGTGATTATTAGGTGATATGAAATGAATGGTGTAGATTAAAGTGTGAATTATTGTTGAATAATTAAATTGATTTGTTTATAATATAAAGTTAGGTGATTATTAGGTGATATGAAATGAATGGTGTAGATTAAAGATAATATAATATTTGAAATGGATGGTGTAGATTAAAAGATGATCTTTAAATGAATGGTTTAGATTAAATGAATGATAAGATTTTTGGCTATAAATAGAAGCCTTAACTTAAGGATTTTTCATAAACTTCCTTACTTGTTCTTTCTTTCTCTCTCTAAATACTTCTTGTGAAAGTTCTCTCTAAGTGTGCTTAAGTCATCTTGAGTATTTGTGAAGATCTATAAGTATACGTGTACTGTTCAAGTTAATCAACCTCATTTAAATCAATATCCAGTCACGTGTTGAGATAAGGGATACCATCTTTTTCATCTTCCATTATTCAAACGTACTATGGTAAGGGATTATCATTATTTGATTCTCGATAATAATATTGTTTCTTCCTTACTCATAAGACGTGCCTTTTATTTCCATGTATTAAATTGTGGAAATAACCTTACGGAGCGGATTGCCGCCTGTTGGTGAATAACCTTTCGTATTCATTCATTATTAATCTCTGAGAATAACCTTACGGAGCGGATTGCCGCCTGTTTGGTGAATAACTCTTTGTACTCAAATTCTATTAAATTGTGGGAATAACCTTACGGAGCGGATTGTCGCCTGTTGGTGAATAACCCTTTGTATTAATTTCCTTCACCTTTTGTTAATCAAACCTGCTACGGTAAGGGATATTATTTTCTTTCATACTCCTAAATCGAAATTTATTATGGAACTATTGCTTCTATAATTCCTGAAAATATTACATGTTCCATAATAGTTGAACTTCATTATTTCAACTGAACCTTCCTATTTACGTGAACCTTTCTATTGAATTGTAACCGTTATTCTGAACTGTGGATCTTGAATATCATTTTTAAATTTCACTCCACATCATGTTGACAATTTGGACATTATTTGAATCTGTACAAAGTAAACTTCCGATACTTATTGTTATCCTATTTCTTCTGTTCATCATTTATATCATTCTAATCATCCAAAAATCAAGCTGTTGTGAATATCTGTGGCCGGGGGCACAGATGTGATATATTTGTTGAACAGATGATAGGTTAAAGGCGATATAATAGGTTAAAGGCGATACATCTGTTCGGTGTCTTTTATGGCACGTGGTGAATGTTCTCTTTGGCCCGTAGTGCAAAGATGAACTGTTGTTTGGTATGATTATGACCAAAGGCTGAATCTGGTATAATCATGACCGTTGGTGCTATATTGAATATCTTTGGCCCGTAGTGCAAAGATGAACTGTTGATGTGCATGATTATGATCAGGAACTGTGAATTTATATTATCATGACTAATGGTATTTCAGATGATAAAAGTTGATGATATTTTTACGAAAAAGAGAAGCGAGTGGACATTATAGTCTGCATTATTCTTCTAATAGATTGCTCATTCCGCTGCTATTATTGATCTGAACATTGTTTAAGAATTTAACTACAGTTTTTGATATAAACCTTGTAGTCTATTGTATTCTATCAAGAACTCAACTGTTGAAGACTAATGATAATTTATTCGTCATTATCTTAGTCATGATATTTCTTACTGGGCTATTTGAGCTCACCCTTTCTTTTGTTCCATTGTTTTTCAACAGGAGATGAAAACATAACAGGGTCTAGCAGGGGAATGGAGTGAGGGTCCGAGGAATAGTTATCATAGTCTTCACGTTTTGTAAAATAGTGTGGCAATAATAGTGAAGACTTAGTTGTGTATTATTATACACTGTATTGTTGTACGTTGTGCTTTGTTGTAATAATTTTGTTGTAGTCTTTTGACGACTCAAGTTTGGGCTGTGTGGGCCCAGATTTGGGGGCGTCACAAAAAACCTTTTTCTGTCGAGGATCTCCTGGAGATGGTGATCCTTATTTGCGTTCGTCTCCTAACAAGTTTGTGAAGGGATCGATCATCGTGATTTTTTTTTCTCTGACTACGCTATGAGTGTGAAGTTGCCATATGAATTCTTTCTTTGTTGGATATAGAGATATCTACTAAACACTGCCCTCCTTCCAGCGCCAATGTTAACGCTTGAATTTGTCTGTACGTTCAACTGCCCGTCTGTAGAGGTATACATGCACAAGAGTCCTGACGACTTAGGCTGTCGATGGATTTCTCCGGTATAAGATTAAGTGAAGGTCTCAAGATAAGTCAACAATGGAGGCTTAAAGTATTTAACAGAGAGATAATCCTCCTTACCTTCACCGTTAACCAGATATTTATAATACTTACTTGGCTCTCACCAATCCTTTTAGGAGTGTCCACTGGAGAGTTACACTTAAAGAAGGTAACAACCACCCTAATCCATCCAAAGTATATAAATTCCACTATAATTAGGATTAGATGTGATAAACAGTCAACACCAGAAATCGCTTAAAATTCTAACTGAAACTTATCGGACTGAGGAGTCTTCTTAAATAAATGTCAAACTGATGGGCCATTAGGCCGAGCCCAATATAAACTATTGATTATACTTCAGCAAAATATACATTCTAACATCCGTTCCGCATTTGATCAATGGGGTGTCTTGCCATAACTTTAACATGTAATAACAGTCGTCAGGAATATTTTGTTCTAAATGGTAACATCATTTAAGATATAATTAAAATAAAAATAGAGACCTCCGATATTATTTAATTTGAACAAATATCAAATGAAATAGCATTCGATGCACATTTATAATAAATCAAAATACAGGGCTCCACGTGTAGCTACATTAATCAATTAATAACAATGCAGTGAAACAAAAAGTAATGAAAAATTTAAAGAAAATAATCATAAATAAGACATAAAATTTATGTGATTACATAAAAATTAGTTATTCCTTTCAACAAACAAATCAATCTTACTATATCAAAATATCATACTTAATTGTAGAACAATAATCCTTCTGTTTGAATCAAAGTCGAATCATCCTTTAATAATAATAACGCTTTGAGTTGATCAATATCATTTTCATTTTAAGGATTTAAAATAAACTTAATTTATTAAGTTAAATTTAAGATATTTTCACATTCAAAATTAATGTAATTAACTCAACTTTTGAGACCAATAAAAATGATTATAGGCAAAGATGCAATTCAAAATGAAATGCCAAAGTTATGCCATAATAAAATCTAGTCATACAGCTTGGCTGGAGAAATTTATATCTCCATTGAAATTAATACTAAAATGTCCAAAGACTACAATTACACATATCCTACTCGGAAACTTTAAAATTGTCAGTAGCTTCACAACCAAGATACTGGAATGTAAATCTTGGAACTGAAAGTACTGAAGTACCCCCCAGATCAAGAGCTTGGGATGAAGGGTTACATCTGGTGTGGTGATCTGTAAGAAGCTTGTCCAAGAATGACCAATCAGCCGTAAACCTCTCCGGTACTGGAGCCAATCCCGGGCCTCCAGACGTCAACCTTAAAAGGTTCTGAGAACATTCCATTTCAGTAAAATTGTTCATGGCTGAGCCGGGGCATAAGAAAGGTGGCTGATGCTGATGCTGCTGCTGCTGCTGCTGCTGATGATGATGAACTGTCGATGGCAACAATTCGGTGCTGAATAGCTGTGGGAGTTGCATTGATCCATCAAATATTGTGCCATTTTGATGATCATATATTGATTGATGATTTTGTTTGGGCTCAGAGAGGCTAGATACAGTAGTTGCGCCCAAGTGGTGGTGTTCTTCTTGAGAGTGGATGTCAGGTTCATAGGATCTTGTATGAGTTTTTTTCTTGAATACCCTGCAAACTACCCAGCCTTCTTCCTGCCCAAATAATTGAAATTATAATATGAGCTGTGAATCTCATAAAAATTTAATGATAACAACATGAATATCATAGTCAGGGTAGTAGCATATATAGAATTCAAATATATATGCCGTTCCATCTGCTGGTTGTCCATCTCATATATTGTTCTACACGTAATCTTTATTTACTTACAATTTTTTTTAAAAAAAAAATGGATATAGATTAGGTGATAAAAAAAATATAGAAAAGAGACAATAGATGCGATAAAAATTAAATGTGAGGGCAAAATTAAACTCACATATATAAACAAACGGATCAAGTGTTATGAGATCCTCCCTTATAATATAACGGAGCCCTAGCGGAGCTATTATTCAAGGAAAACGATATTTTCAACACGGGAAAATACCATATTACCAGTGCAATGCATGTAATACATGATTGTGGCCATATTATTGAATGTTGTACATCGCCTTAAAGACTGTACTTCTTGAGTTGAAATTATCATCTTCTTATTTAATAAGCACTATAAATTAATGTAGCTAGGGAGCTCTTATTTTCACACGAATATTTATTATTTTCTCAAAATTCTTCCCTTGCATGAGTATGAAATTTATTTACTGTTTATGTGAGAAGAACATTACAAAATTAACAACTTGTGAAAATAATAATCCCTAAATAATATATTTACCCTCTCTATTCACTTTAATAACTAACAAATTTTGAAAAATAGAAAATAGCTGATGATTATATGAGGATTGATGCTATAATATGTACCTGAGCCTCGGCATTGTCTAGATCATCTAGACGATATTCATGCATGATCCAGTCAGTCTTTTGGCCGTGAGGTGCACGTCCTGTATAAAAGACTAGGGTTTTTCTCATTCCAATTCTCTTGGAATTGTTGCTGAGATGGATCACCTTGTCCCTCCCAGTAGCCTTCCAAAAACCAGCGGCGGTGGCCCGATTTGTTCGAGTTCCAGTTGGATATTTTTTGTCCTTGTGACTGAAGAAATACCAGTCGTTCTGGGGACCTGATCCAATTCTACATTTCTCTGCAAGATTACAATTAACATAGCTAGGAAATTAGGCAGTTTATTGATTTGGATCCAAATAAATAATTTAATTCCTTCCCATGCAAGTCCATAACGGGATATACATACTCGTTCCACTCTAGCTAGGCATGATGAGAAGTAACAGGGTTAATTATTTAGTAGGTATATGTCATTGTGCTATATATTTCCTGATCACATACCCAGAAATTAGGGCCAAGAATGAAGTTAGAAATTAAGAGATAAATAAAAGAAAGGGGAGGGAGGGAGGTCACTGTTTAAATCGAATGGTTGACCACTCTTTCTTTAACACTATATTCGTTTCTTACTTTTGTTACACAGGGTTACTATAAATTAGTCTCTCAAGATAAGACAAGCTCAGATTTTACTATGTACTAAAATTTATTGTGTAGAAACAAATCTAGTATAAAACTATAAATGAGAGAAGAAAAATTATAGCAAGAAAAAAAATATTAAAATGATATGCTTTCTAAGTAATTGAGGATTTACAATCTATTTATCGATTTTCAAATACCCTTTTGAAAAGATACATCCCTTTGAAAAAGTATTTTAAATATTAGAGATATATATTCCTTTGAAAGGATACTCCTTTGAAAGGATACGTTGAATCGTTGTAATGATTCATCCAATGGTTTTATCAATTTGAACCATTGCATCGATTCAATTGTTTCATGCCGAATCATTGTATTGGTTCAATTGCTTCTTAGCCCGAATCAATATAACCCTTGTCCGAATAGATTCATGTTGTTCAAAAAGTTATAATATTTCAAATCAAATTAATTAAATCAACACATCTAGTGATTTTAATTACAGCATATAATATATTTATTATATAATTTTCAGATTTAAAAATATCTAACCGCAGGTAGGTATATATAGCTGAAGTACCGTACCTTTGAGGTCCCAAGGCTCTAGTTTGTTGAGATCTACTTCTCTGATGACATCGAGGTCGATAGCTTCGTAGGAGACCTTCTTCCTGAGATAATAGTAAAGTAGCTCCTCATCTGTTGGGTGGAATCTAAACCCTGGAGGAACTGATGATACCACTTGCCCATTTCCACCTAATTCCTTCATCATCTCTCTACCTACCAATCAATAAGAAGCCAAAATTATACATATACACGGAATTGAATTAAACAACAACTATTAAATATAAATATAAATATCAATATATACACAGATAACAAAAACTCATGCAAACATGATCAAGTTGTAGTTTAGTTCAATTCCATGAAATCAAAAGATAGTAGTACTAATTAATAAACAAAGAGTGCCCTAGGCTTAAACCCTAGAAAAACTCAACTAACTTAAATTTCACAACTAGATCTCTCTCTCTCTCTCTCTCGTGATCGTATGGTATTCTCATTATTCATTCTACCCATTGCATGCATCTGCAGCTAGCTAGAGCGGCTGTCGCAAGAGAGAGATTAAGAGCAAAACAAGGTTGCATAATCACTGCAAAAATTCTTCCTTCTCTTCTCAGGTGACCGGATCAACAAAAAAAATAAAAAGAAGAGAATGAACAAGAAAAGCCCATCAATTAAACTCGGATACATCTAACACTACATTTGTCTGAATGAATAAGAAGAATAAAGAGACAGACCTCTGCTATGAAAATGTTTAGTTTCCTCCTGAATGACAAAAGGAAAAGACAAAAATTAATGAAGCAGCAGCAGGTAGGAGTAGCTAATTTTAAGAGAGAAGTGGTCGTGACTCAGTGTCAACTGTGAAGGTTAATAAGAAGAAATTGTTTCCTAGTTGATAGAATCGAGGGTGGATGGGATGCATGGTCCAGAAATAAAGAAAAATTTTTATTTTTTATTATTCTTAGGAGAGAGATAATTAACAGTAATTTTAGTGTAATAGTTCAGACACATGAGGAGGAGATCTAGAGGGAAGGAGGGTATGATCAGACTTTGGAAAATGTCGGTTGAACAGAGACCCCATATCCCAATATTCGCCACATTAGACTCATGAAATTCTGCACATTTGACAATTTGCTGGCTCTACTATAACCAATACCAGTACTACTATACTAGGACAAAAAAAAAATGTTTTTGACAAAAATGGCATTGTTATTAAAATAGGATGAAAAACCATAACATAAATTATTTACGGTTTATTAATTAGTCCAAATGAAAACAGCTAACCTTGTTTGATATTTAATTTTTGGGCTATGAATATCACCTCCCTGATTAGAAAATTGTCCATCATCCTCATAATCATGTGAATCAAAGTAGGAATATATATGCATATATGTGAAAGGAATTTGGAATTTTCCTTTCATTCCATTATTCCACAATCTATTTTTATATAGATTATAACGTGTGTAATATTATATATATGTATACGTCAAAAGGATTTCACGTGCTAATGAGACATAATCAGCAATAAAAGCTACCTTATGATGATGCCCAGCTTTTCTTTTCCTATATTTTCGCAGTCATCATCATTCCTTCTTTCATGAATTTATTCATGTTTATGGTAATAGAAAATTATTACTCAACGGTAAAATCTGGTCAACTTGGCATGCAGACAAATTACAAGTCACTACGTACGAACATTTATGAGATCAGAATCTGGTTTAAAAATTGTGAATTGATTGATACGATTGTAATTTCAGCACATTTTCTTCTTTTGTAAGGTAATTAACTTCTTTGGATGTATGAGCATGAATGAACTAGGCTTCCAACTAATGAAGTTTTTAACAAAAAAATACAAAGTGATGACTAATAATGGATGGGCCCTCCCTCCAGAGCGTAATAGCAATGTGATCTTAACCCAATAATTAAAACAGAGATCTAGTAACTTTTAGGTCTCAAATTCGATTAGTACATGTGTTGATAATGAGCCACCCTTAAAAATCAGGGTCTGCATATCACCTCCTCCCCTTATATGTAATAGATTTTTAATAGCACAAAAACAAAATTAAGGTTAGTTTCATTAGATTTGTTCTCACACACTTGAACATTTGATTAAAAAATTGTGTTTTAATAAATCTTAATAAGAAAATATATAGAACCATTAAACTAAAAGCCATGCAAAATGAGAACTAGTAAGAAAAGTCCAAGACTCGAATTTCTGGACAAACGATGTACAACAATTTCCTTGGTAGACCCTTGAAAAATTGACAGTATATATGCAGCTGGCTGGGGGGTATTGGAGTTATCACGTGAACTTGGGCATTGATAAGCTAGCAACTTCCTGAATCTCCGTGGGATTTACGCTTCCTGATCCAACAAATATTTCACTATCCAAGGTCCCCATCGGTTGCTTTATTAAACTAATCCCCAAACCACATAGTCAAGAATTCAGAGCTTTCATTTTCAGACCCAATGCCAAAGGGATTCCTACGCAATCTTCCAATTCTTCCACCCCCTACATGCATATAATATTTATAATTATAATTTTCGTGGGACCCACATTAGGTACTTTACAGTTTACATGACCATATGATTTTCTCACCGATCACTCATTAAATATGAAAGATGATTTATATGTTCGACTAATATCGTCTAAATGTAAATTTTGAGACTATCGTGAAATTGTAAATGAATATATATATATATATATATATTCTGTTTGATTTATTTTTTTATCTTATATTCATATACATTAATTTTTAATATCAATATAAATTTATTGTTATATATAATACTCCTAAATATATATGATTTAAGATAGATCTGACGAGCCTATTGACCTCAACGACCCAACTATTACCCAACTATGATAATAGGTGTAATTATATCATTTAACCAATTTTATAAATAATATTATTATCATTTTATCATTTTATTTACCAACATTATATTATTTCGCATTCACCCACAGCCCCCATTAACTGTGAGACAGTACTCAGTCAATTCATTTTATATCGTCCAAACAAATAATCAGCCGATTAGATTTAATTTCTTAAAAAAACTCTCCATATACATTCTTTAAAACATGTACATGTACATGTATACATATACATGTATATCTTTCTCTCCCTCCATGTAGCTGCGATTACTGGTCAAACACGGAGGCTAAAACACGATGTAGTTATAGTTTACATGACACCACACCGCAGCACCAGGCAAGCAAGTACTATTATAGGCTATTATTATAGCACACTAAAACTTGTACGCCGTTGCCTTTACGAACACTTCGTAATAATAATATCCATACTACAACCATTAATAGCAAGTACTTAATAATGAGTGGAACAATCATACAACAGTATGTAATCCAATATTATTAACCAAAATAGACCAACTCCAAAACAGATCATGGTTATTGCTTACAACAAAATTAACCAGCTTAGCTATATATATATATATATATATATATAAGTAGACCAACTCCAAAACACAACATGGTTATTGCTTGCAACAAAATTAATATTCTTTTCTATATTTCAAAGGGATGCAATTCAAGGACTTACCAAGGGGTCAAGCATCCTATTACAACTCTTGCCCAAACAGGCATAACTTCGGAGTACTAATGGGATCCGATACATTAATGCTGATATGAATGGCAGCCCTTGACCACCCCATATCAATTAGGCACGGATTGTTAATAACAGCCAACACCAGGATTTCAAATGGAGACGCACAAATTATTTCAGCTTTTGTTACAATAAATAATAATTCGTAGTCCAACGCCTATCTATCTACATATTTTTATTGCTCTGGCATTGAAACCCTATACTAGTGCTTTGTTATAAGTTATAACCTCTGCACCTAACTTAAAAAGATTCAATACAGGTTATCCCTGAGATATTGCAATCCAGTGTAGCTTGCCACTACTGACTTGGCGCATTGGACATAGTTCCTTCTTTTATAGACTCAATTAACCAATTCCGCTGGTTACTATCAGGATCTGCTGTGGATATACGTAAGATCTTGTTATGGTGTTTATAAAGAGATGTACGATGGCCAACACTTACGTAAGTTATTCCTGCAGCTTCAATCTGGCTGTATAAGTGGGCCTGCAGCACAAGTACAATTATAAGGAACAAACATTTCCATTAAACTTTGAACATAATGAGTGCAATTCACCCGAATCCACTTGAATCAGAAATAGCTACAAGTACTGCAATCTTCTTAATTTGTTTTGATCATTAGATTCCAAAAGGTCAATGCATACTCTATCACCAGTTCCTTATTTTATGTATGGAGTTCGTTCATAATGCTTATACTTGTACTAAGAGGAGGTAAATGTCCCAGCCCAGTAATCAGTGGACTGAGGGTCTTCACCAGTTTTAGTGCTGGGCAACGGTGCATACAGTTTGGACATCGTATCAAATTGAAGAGGGTATAGGCATGGTTTCAAGATTGGCGCTATCATGTTATTTGTTTTATTTATTTATTTTAGTTTCAAAGTAGTGCCTAGATATTACTATCATTCAGCCTCAATTTCAAATTAACATTATGTTCAAAACCTTTAAAGGTTCAAGGAAACTTGCCAAAGAAATCTGAAGCACTTGTTACCTACCCTATTCTGCCTTTAAGAGACGATGGTGTTATATGGCAATGGGCAGCCTAGCTCACGGTTTACCTCCTTGTTGATTTGTTAAAAGTGACTGGACATAATAAAGGATGAACTCAGCTTCATAAAATGGTGTAAAACATTGTATATAAAGAGGAAATAATCCAGGATTATAAAGGTTTGATGGAGTATGAAATTACAAGCGCAAGGATGATAACTGAACTGCTAGTCTGCTACACCATGTTGAGATTCACTTTTCTTTTATTACTCCCTCAGTCCTTAAAAGAGAGCCCCAGCTGACTTTTTTTATGTTTTTTCACTTCTTAAGGTTGACCGTACGCACTAGCATATAAATTTATTGACGATATTTAACATTAAATGTTATGGCTAAAATTTGTTACTGGAACAAGTTGATACGAAAAATCATGTTGAGGTGTATGGTTGACAAACCTGAGCATGTTAATATAAAACTTAAAAGTCAAATGGGAGTTTCAACCTCATGACTGTTGTTGAACCAACAAACAGTGATTTGACAAAATGAACAGATAAACTGACCTCATAAACTATATGACCCAGTAAACAGAGAAATAGCCTAATGTAAACAACTCTAATAACTGAATGACCTGATAAGCAATAATCTAAATCACATATATGATTGTCATTTCAAATCTTGATTCAGCAACAGTAAAAGTTATCCAGGTGCTGACTTCTGTGGCGACCAACAGAAGTGAAATGAGAATCTGAAATGTAACTAATGCTCACGAAAGCTGGTTTTAGTTTCTACCCTATTCTTGAAAACTTAATGAATAAATGTGGATTTGTCATACAGTACAGACGGAGCAAAATATGTACCATTCATTTTTAAATGGCTTTGCATGGCCTGCATATGAGAAAAATATAATGAAAATACGAGAGAGAGAGAGAGAGAGAGAGAGAGAGAGAGAGAGAGAGAGAGAGAGAGAGAGAGAGAGAGATCAGTCATCCACAATTACCTCATTGGCTTCATCTAGAGCACTAGTAGATTCGTCAAGTAGCACCAAGTACGGTTTTGAAAGCAAGAGGCGTGCAAATGCAAGACGTTGCTGCTCACCGAGCGAAAGTACATTTGACCACTCACAAGTAGAATCAAGAGAAAAGCGTGATAGTATGTAGTCAACCCGAACATCTTCTAGGACTTGGATTAACTTATCCATTGTGGGCTTCAAAAGCTTTGAATTCACAACTTCTAGCCGTGGTGTCCGCATAAGGAAAGGCAGAGAATCTGAAAAATAAGTTGGATTGACAAGCTCAATTTCAGAAGTGCAAATCGCCCACAGGTAATTAGTCCTCTCTTCTATGACATCATTGAGATGCAGAAAGGAAATGCTTATACATACCCAGGCTACATAATCAGCATCATTCATACACTCATCCTCATCTACTTAAAGCTACTTTTAGAC
Source organism: Hedera helix (assembly GCA_947179155.2). Classification (NCBI taxonomy): domain Eukaryota; kingdom Viridiplantae; phylum Streptophyta; class Magnoliopsida; order Apiales; family Araliaceae; genus Hedera; species Hedera helix. The sequence continues at coordinate 7,592,355 of OX359266.1, forward strand.
ATTGTTATAAAAGTTACTAGGCAGACGACCTCTATTATACATACTTGTTAAACATATAGTAAATGTAAATTTCTTAAATTTTACATGAAAAATTACTCAAAAAATATATATCTTTTAAGGCTAAAAAAAATTTATTTCAAGTAATGTAGAACTTCAAAGTAAAGGTATGATTCTGCCTAGGCAGGGGCCTATGCGCCCAAGCCAAATCGAGGCGGTAGAGGATCGCCTAGCATCTAGACGAGAATTAATCAGACCTACGCTGGGATATTTAGAACACTGCTTTTAGAGAAACTGATTCACTTCAACAATAATTAAGAAAAATATTGCCCAAAGTAATGATGCACTGCAAATGAGATACCTATATCACTTTTAGCTCCTCAAAGAATTATACCGTGACTTTCACTCTTGTATAACATACAATATGAATATATTTTCCTTTTAAAAATGAGTTGATACTAGCCACATGCACAACACAGGAATATTACATGTTAATCAATCATGGAGGTCAAAGTCAAGCTGAAAGATCTATTTCTCTTCTAACCAACATATTCATAACAAAATACAAGTAAGACACAAGAAAACAATTGACTCATAAATTATTATTATTATTTAAAAAAATATAGTTTTCTACCTGGCTATAATTTATACTGTACAATACACCCGCATCCCCCTAAGATTTGTCTCACTAGAGTTCAATTTTTGTCTCAGAGTGATAGTATTTGCATCCCCAAATGATTGTATTTCCGACCATCTTTGCAGGAAATAGTTACAATCATTTTTGCAGAAAAAAATTAAAATCATTCCAAGACCAAAGAAAAAGTAAAAAAAAATAAAAATAAAAAAATTATTGTGGGACACGGAATAGTAACCAGTTTTTTAAAAAGTTATATAAAAAGTTGGATAAGTCAAATGCAGAGAGTGGATTTACTAAGCTACTCTCCAGCATGAACTGAGCTTTATAAATTTAGACTTTCCCTGCCTTTCTAATGCATTTAGAGAAATGTAAAATCACTAATATTGATAACTGTAAAACTATCTGCAACTCTTTTAGCATATAATGATATTATATGGATCTTCAGTTATGTATTTAGCATATAAAGGACATGTGATAAGCGGTGACAAAGAAGTAAAAGTTCATACCAGCTGATTTAGTACTATTCGGTGTAGAAGCTGGCTCTTCAGTCCATGTAGGATAAAGCAATTGTTGACGAAGTGTTCCTAAAACCATATATGGTCTCTGAGGAAGGAAACATACACCTCTAGAGTTGGGTCTTTCAAGATTCCCATTAGAATCGAGTGTAGGAGTTATTTCACGACTAGACGCATCTGGAGAAAGGGATGAGCCACGATCCTCAGCATCTTTCCCATAGAATCTGATGCTACCCTTCCCAGTACTCCAAAGACCAGCAATAGCTCTTAACAATGAAGTTTTACCACTCCCGCTTGGTCCTGTAATCTGTTAAAGAAGTTATATACCTAGAATTAGCTTATGCTAAACTTGCTTACCAGCTTAGCCTTTAAACTCGAGATAAAATATAAAACAGAATGCAAACCAGAATATGATCCTTCTCATTAATCTCCAATGACAAATCCCTAACAAGTGTAGCTTTACTTGGTGTCTGTACAGTCAAATTCTCGATCTCCAATAACTTTTCACAGTTGTTGAGAGGTATGGATCCATTTAAGTTTTTTAAGGTTGAATTTCTCACATTGCAGTATGTAAGCTGAATCCCTTCCATGGGATCCAAAGGAGATTTAGAACTTCTGCTATCCAAAACATCATCAAACTCACCTACATATTTAGATACTGTCAAAACTATTCCTCACATATAAAATGGCTGATTAAAAGTTATACATGACATCAAACACAAAGTGAATCCCAATTCAATATGATATGCAGTGTGATTTATACAAGAGAAATAGAACAGGGTTCAGAAAATGGAATTCAGGTCTGAAACCAAATTTGTAAATCCTACTCCTACTCTTAGAGAAGAAAGCAAAAAGGCTTAAAAGAACATGCACCTGAGAACATCACATGATTAGAATTAGGAGGCAGTAACAGACCTCTCTAGCTAGTCATATGCATAGTGATAATCACAAGGTGCAATTTGACTCAGATGGATTAAAGGGAGAAATGTTCAAGTTGTATTTTTAGTAGGGTGCTTAAAGCAGGTAATGCTAGCAGTTACTTGGGACTTTTTTGGAATGTGGCAAACTCAAGTTCCTTGGAAGGCTCACTTTTTCCAGGAGTTATATAGGAACTTGACCGTTGGTAATAGGCAAAGGAAAAAAATCTTACCAGTCAGTGCAGTACATGCAAAGACACTGTCAGTAGCTTCTATTTTTGGCATGAATCATAGGCTCTTCCAATTTTACACTATTAGTATAAACTAACTCAGCTCCTAAATTAGTGCTTGAGGTGTGGGTTGGGGAGAATTGCAAGGTGACGAAGAGAGCTGACACTGTTTGGTATCCTGCAGCATCATACCATTGATGGATCATTTTAAATAAGGGAATATATTTGATTTATTTTAAACATTAATTTTGAGCTACCCTAGTTTTAGGCTTTTCTCTAGTGAAGAATCTTAGTTTCAGCAGACAAACAGAAAAAGAAAAATATAGGATAGCCTCTTCTAGATTTGGGAGATACAAAAAATGACTAGCAGGATGTCAACAGACGCAAGACAGTCTGGGAGGACTTCAAAACCTTAGGAACAGCACAATCCACAACTGCACCAAAACGAGATTTGAGAAACCAGTCAAAGTAATGTAAAATTACAAACTACAAATCTCAATTTGCTGCTACATTAAAAATGTTATGTCTTCCTCCCCCTCGAGAGATTACTGATCCAGGTTGATCAAGATATACATGCTTCTATTTTAATGGAGCAGTAAGTTAGAAAGTTATTTTACAAAATTAATTTACTGTAAAGAATAATACTATATACAAGCAACAAAGAACAAGAGAAGGTACCTAGCCGGTCAATGACAGCTGAAAAGGCACTGATAGCCTGAAATTGATACACAATGAGGGAGAAATCTCCAAGAATATGATTAAATGCAGACACAGACTGATTTATAACACCAAAATCAATTTTTCCAGAGAAATACATCGGTGCAACAACAGCAGCAGGAAAAATCTGAATCAGATAGCGGTAGCCATTGGTGAAGAACTCCAGATTTCTGGAAGATATCAACAATTGCTGCAAAATTTCAGATGAAGGTAAGATAAACTATTGAAATAAGAAAAAAATGGGAAAAGAACCGAGGATATCGTAAACCATTACATAATGCGACGACACAGTTTTAAGTAAGCTAAAATGGAATCGCAACAGTATCTAGATCTGGGGGGACTCGTACGAGTAAAAAGATGATTAGAGTTTTTTTATTGGATGATAAATGGCTAAGAGCAAGCACAGGTGTGCCCCGCATCAAGCCATCAACAACTTTTCATCTTGCGGGGCCATGCCCACTGTCTATGTATTAGATGAGAGACCAAATCTACTTCATGATACATGGCACTTCACAGCAATGTCATGCTCTAGCATATGTCCAAGCCGTCACCTACATGTCATTTGATCTTAATATTTTACGCTCCTTCAATAACAGTCATCCCCACCTCATTCTGAACGGGTACCAATGGAGGCCCAATCTATGTGATGTACACAAAATCTCAGCCTGTTTATCCCCACCTTCAACTCAGCCGGTGTATGATTTGTGATCATAGTTATCAAAATTGTAAGATACGCGATATGTATCGTATGATACAATTCGATACAAAGACAATTCGATACGTATCGTAAGGTGAATCGAAATACGATTGAATTACTATTCGATACGATTCTTACGATACAATACATGATATTTTTTAAAGTTAGCAAGACTTAGAAAAGTTTTTATGATAATCCAAAAGAGTAAAAGCGAAACTTTTAAGCCTTTTACAATTTTAAATGAAGAGCTTTTTTAGCAAGCAAAATGGGAGATTACCCCACTTTGGTTGTCATATTTTAAATATTACCCCACTAAACTTTAAAAAAATGCAATTAACCCACTAAACTAATTAAAAATATGAAATTACACCATTCCATTAATTAAGTGAACGACCGCTAAATTGAAATCTAGATTTTCATACGTGGCAGCAGAAAAATAAAGGAGAAAAATAAACATTTAATGGCGTGACCAATCACATGTGGATTAACAGACACGTGAGAATTTAAAAGGGAAAAATAAGCTTTTGATTTATTTTTCTTCATCTGAGTTCTTTTTTTCTTAGAATTTCTCTCTCATCTCTAAGTTCCTTCATCTAGGAAAAAGATTAAAAAAAGAAAAGAAAAGTGAATCTCAAATAAACATCTATCAAATAGATTATCACTTTCCTAATCCCTGCGTAATCAGTTCGATTTTTGAACAAGTGCTTCATATGGGTATCTCATCTATCTCCCATATCTATGTTACATAGCAGTAAAACCATTATTATTTCTCTCTATATAGATGCATATATGTTTTTGATGGATGATACCGATGGTTTACAATATGCTCCAAATACACGCGCACACAAACACATCGTAAACGGTGACAAGTGAGGACAACAACAAAGATGACGCGAAGGCACGATGGTTATGCGACGGCGATTATGACTCCGTTTATCTACCTTTTGGTAGATCTAGACTTTTGGTTCTTCTTCTATTTTTTTCTGTCTAAATTAATTTGCTGAATGTTAGATCAACGACTTTTTTAGTGGTACAAGATGGGTTATTTTAATCTGAGACTACTATTGTTTTTGTTGGGATTTAGATTTTCTTATTATTTGGAGGTGAAGAGATTGTATTGATGGATGATTTTGACAAGTTTATTGGTTGAAGGTGATGTGGATATTGTTTTGAGTGCTAATTTGATTATTTAGGCGGTTAACTAAGGTTATGAGGTTGTGAGCTTTTTCTTTCAATTCTTTGTTCGTCATGTTCTTCACAAAGTTCAGCATACTCTTATTGATATGTTTTCTTTGATTTTTAGAATCCAACTTCTTTTAGTGGATTCTTATTTGACCCAGTCCATAAAAAAATATGTTCTAATTTTATTATTATTTTAATTTTTCTTTGCCACATTATTAATACTTTTATTTTGTTTTTTTTTTATTGCCACGTAGGAAAAAATAAATAAATAAAAAATTCCCAATGCTAGGAAATTTTTAACTTTTGTTAATATTTTTTAACAAAATGGTGTAATTAATAATTTTTAAGCAGTTCAATGTGTCAATTGCATTTTTTTAAAGTTTAGTGGGGTAATCCTTAAAACCTGACAACCACAGTGGGATAATCCTTGTAACATCCCCAAATCCGGGTCAATTGAAACTCGGATTCGGTACTCACGATCTAACACTTACACAACATTCATACACTTAAACTTTATTAACTAACGAAAATATTTACATAATTGTTCTTACAAAAGATGGTACAAATCCCAATGTCATACTAACCTTAACTTATACAAAACATATCTTATAATCCCAAAAGATTTACATACTAAAACATAATATTAAACATTCTTAACATTCATAATATATTGTCATTCTTAGAGCACTCAAGCTTAGCTAAAAATGTTCATAATATAGCAAAGGTGAGCAACTACTTTGCTCAGCAAGTTTAAATAAATCAATGAATACAATGGATGATATTTAATGAATGAAAAGGAATTAACTTTCTTGGACTTCAACAATATACAATAATTGTGAAGGAATGAAACACAGGAATCAATATCCAATAAAAAAAATTTAGAATATTTACTGTTGAATGATCACTAAGGATCATGAACTTTTACTAAGGTATAACAGTCATTCAACTGAAACATTCAAAGTGTAAACACTCAAAATTGATACTTGAGGGGATCAACCTCTTGTACCCTATGTATATGCATAACATTTAAGTCTTTGCGTGCGCAATATCAATTTCCCGACATAAAATACTCCTTTATAAGGATTGTTTTACTCAGTCTTTTCATAAGAGTCTGCACTAACTATTTGGTTTAAATAAGCTTTTAAGAATATTTAATTAAATAAATTCATAACTTTCAATGTTTAGCCGAATCAAATGGCATAAACTTACTTCTTAAAAAGTTCATAAATAATAGAACTTTAAAACTTCACAGTTCAACTATAAAACAAGTCTTTTGAATGCACACAAGTGCGATTAACAATAATCAATATCAATCAGAAATAATTTTCAATAATTATTTCGATTTAGAATACTTGCACAATGAAAACAAGTTTACGATACTTGCCTGTTCCGTTGACTACTGCTAATTCTTACTTATCGTCCTTTGAACGACCTATATAATTAATAATTTGTTCTACAAATTAGTAATTCACATAAAGGTTTAATTTACTTTAATAACCTTCCTATAATTTAATTATCTAACATTTAATAATATTTAAACATCACAATTAGGTCCCACATAAATAATATTTAATTTGAGAAAACCCGACTCGAGCGGACCCAGTTTAAAACAAAAAATATTTTCTAGCAAACTGTCGTTGGGAGCGCCACATTTACTCTGCACACGACGCGGGCCTCGCCAACCATCCAAAAAACAAAACTTGTGCAACGGCGCGAATCGCACTAGATTTTGTTCTTAGATGGCGCTGGAGCCGTATGACCAGAGTTTTTTAAACCCTAATTTCATATTTTTCCAACTTTGGTTCATTTAACTCAAATATTCATAAATCATCCAAAACACATCGGATTGAGTTCAAAATCGAATCATGGCCTCACTAATTCATCATTTAACAAAATACAAAGAATCATAAGTTTTTCAAGTACGTTTTAAAAATCAAAACCATGATCGAAAGTGAGTTCAAATCCTTAGGTTTTCCATCTTGACATAACTTTTTACAAAAAGCATTACACTTTCATTTTATTACATTTTTAGCTCATTATTTCTAGGTTATTCACATAACACATCCATTTACAACATATGACACATAGATCACCAAAATGGCTTACACACTTAGAACCATATGTCATAAAAATACACTTTAACCTAGGTTTTCACCTATGATCATTCTCATACACATACTTTTCTACATTTTTACATAGCAAAACATATTATACACATGACCACACGACTTATAGATCTACACAAATAACTTAAACACTTGGATCATATAGTTTTATAAAATAGGTTTACACCAATAGTTTTTAAAACTAAAGAGTCATACATATAAACTTGACGTAACATGCTATAACACACATACACACATAAACTCCATCACAAGTCCATCTTTATTCTTTTGAAACCCACCATGGTTTATTTTCACAAACAACTCCCACAACAATCATGCTAGACAACAATATTAAGCTACTACATAGATTAACTAAAGATTTTAAAGTGTTAGAAAACTTTTAAACCTTCTAGATCTTGAAGCCCTTCTTCTCCTTGAGATAAACTTAGTAAAGCTCTCCACCTTTCTTCCTTGATCCCACCGAAATCCTCTCTATTTCTCTCTAGTATATTTTGCTCTCAAATGCTCTATAACTTTCTATCTTTAGCAAGATGAGCTCTCACTTCTCTCTAGCTATCACTCTCTCGGTAACACTTAGTGAACTAGCAAATGAGCAAACAAACTCTAGCAAGTCTTTCTTCTCTTCTATTTATAGTACTCATGCAAGCCTCATTAACTCCTCCTAATCAACCAACATTGGCTAATTAAGAGCTTAATTACACTTAGTATTGCATTGAATGACACTTTGAATGGCTCGGGTTAGTGAAGAGTTACTAAGGGTGGTTGAGCAACTATGACTCCTTGAGTGAATTCAAAGCAACCACAAAACTACAAGATAAATCCCATGTGGGGCCCCTAGAACTGGCCACCCCTCCATTTTCCTAGCATTTTAGCTTTTCTTTTATCATTATACATACATACATATATCATTAATATATACATACACATATATTGACCACTATGTTGACCTTCACTTAATTTCCAAGTTGGGTCAACTGATTGGGCTCAACAATTAATTTATTTGGGCTTCCTCATTTAATTCATTTGGGCTGCAATAGCTTGTTTACAAGATAAATCAAAGCTTGGGCTTGCATTAATTCTTCCATTGGACTCCCATTAGATATAATTACTTGGGCTAGTCAACTAGTTGTCTACTAGGTTAATTAATCAACTTGTTGGGCTCATTGAACCCATACACATACAAGACTTATATTTATAAGACTTGGGTTACACATATAATTCTCTGACTTGTCATATTTACTAAATTAATAAACATACACACATTTATATATATTCATTCAATCACATAATTGCACAAATTAATTAGCATAAAAATTCATTTTATAGTTAAATAGTTCTTAATTCTATTTTCAATGTGATATAATATTCTTGGTTATTACAATCCTCCTTTTTGCCTTTTTTAGCACAAACATATTCTGTATCGCTTGATGAGCCTTTTATCACTTTTTACAGTTTTATATTTTCTTCTTCACAATGTCGCTTAATTTTCCTCATCATTTTTCATAAGCAGATATATAAATCACCACTTGTTAATTTGAACTATTCTCTTTAGTTTTATAGTTTAAAGTTGAATCTGAATTTGCGTTTTCTCTTGTTACTCTATAAAGATTACTAAAATAATATTTAATAAATCAACATCAAATATGCTTAATTATCTAATAAATTGTGTGTTTTATATATTTAAATATATATTACCACATTTTTCATCCTGTTTTCATATCGTACGATATGATTCATGATACGATACTTAAAACACGATACGGTGGTTTTTGATATACGATACGATTCAAGATTTTACAATTATGTGTGATTAAAATACAACTGTGACAGTCACTTATTCCCCCCTTGAATTTGGATCTTAAGTGCCCATAACTTTTCCTACTACTCACATTGTCCAATCAGCATGGTTAAAAGGCTCTTCAAAACCAAATTAGAAAATAGTTTTCTTATGTTATGCTTCTTGTAATATTTGAACCCCAAATTACCTCCCAAAACCACATCAAGAATTTGTCTATCTCACTATAAAATCCTTTTGAGAATAAAACACAATGTATTATCACCATTTAATCACTTAGACAACACTTCAACATTCATTTTGCAAAGACATTAGATAAGGCCAAAGGTTCTAACATCCCTCATGGAAAAATATATTGTTACTGTACTTAAAAGCACATATCTGGATGAAATGTTCTTGCATGTGTTCATCAATATATCATATCAACCTCTTAACACTAAAAGTAGACATAAGTTACACACCAAGTCAAGATGCATTGTCATTATCCTTTCATAAATTTCTCGGTTTCTCCTAACGCATAGAATTGAAGTCATATGACAAGATATTTAAAACCAGAGTTACCATATACTCTTATTGGCCTAGTGAACTACGTTTTGGTACTTCCGTTCGAGACATGACACTCTTACATCCTGGAACTCTGAATTTAGTGACCCAAGTATTTTGTTGTTTTTTACCTATAATTACACAAATCTCAATAGTGTGGGCCAATGAACAGCGAATCTTAGGAGATTGAAGATTGAGAAACCTTTCTCGAGCAGGTAGAATTAGCAACCATAAGAACAAGAGAAAGTTCTTATGGAAGATCAATTTACCCAGAAGTAGTAGAAGAGCAGGGCATTCTAACTAATGCAACTCCTGTCCATCTCTGCCTACTAGCAAGCATTCCTTCCACACCTTGATCTCTGTCGCTACCTTCGCTACTCTATCTTCTATCCCAATCCGACAACTCTCATTGATAGGAAGGCACTAAGTACTAGCTAGCCTTTCCTGCCCTAGGAATAGGATCTCCATCAGATCAAATGAGCGTTTATCTTTCTTTACATAAAGGTGATTCTTCCTTAATACCTTAAAAACAGCCCGGAGGTGGCTAGCGTGGTCGTTTAACTAATGGCTATAGCCTCTTGGACCTAATCTTTAATCCTATACCGGATAATAATGCAATGGGAGAAGTTTTTCTTTTTTTTCATTTTTTCATCAATGTTAGCCCAATCGAGACTCGCCCATGCTCAATCCCACTGGAAAAGCCTTACATTTTCCCCTAACTCTATAATCCACTCTCCCCAGTCCCTGAAAGCCCTCCCGAGGGCCTAGCCCTGTTGGTCCTTGTTCACTAATGATATGATCTAGTGATTTCACCTTCATTATATATGAAAATCTTGATGATGTCTTCGAAGGATGCAAGCAAAGAACCAATACCACAGTCTTCGTCAAGAAAACAGGAAGGAAATTGGAGGCTCAAAGATCACATTTGTACTAAATTCTTTATAGAACAATCAACTTAGGTATTAAGAGAATTCCTAACTATAAGCATATATATAAAGCCACCATGCATATCACGTTTTTAGCCTACGTTGCGTACGCGTTCCCATATTTGTTCCACAAGCCGAAATGATTCAAGCTCAAGGTAACATTGAATGAAACATCGAACTTGTCAGTTTTTTAAAATACAGAAACAGGTGGAGAGAGGGGGGGTGATGAATCGTTTCTCCTCATGCCATAACACATTTTTTTAGTTTCACCTTAAAAACATTGCCAAAAAAAATCTAGTTCAATACCATAATTTTATTGTCTGAAGCCACAATCGCAGACCCATCAGTTCCTAAAGGAAATTTTATGATTTGAAAATAAAAGGTAAGATGAAATTACAATTTGTCAGAATGAAATTAAAAAGAAATACATACATACATGTATACATAAATATATACATACATGCATCATACATATATATATAATCATAGAAACTATAAAATTTAAAGGTTTGCGTACAGTTAAATTTTCAAAAGCACTTCTGAAACGCTGCAGCAGTAGTTGCAATTCATTTTCCTCCCCACCGTAGAATGCAATTGATTCAGCATTTTCTCGAACTCGTACAAGTCCATAACGAAAATCTGCTTCCTTTTTTTCTTGCAAGAAATTTAGTGTGACTAGTCCCTGAAATTACACAAAATAACATTTCATGTCAATTAGATTAAATACTATGTCCTACTGTGAAAACATGGCAAGTTTGAAACTACAATTTTCATAGTTTGGAAAATTACCCTCCCAAGAAAGACACTGATGGCTGTTCCACCAATTGAATATACCAGAAGAACAACAAACAGCAGTGGGTAGATGCCATACAGAATATTGCTAAAAGATATCAAGTCTACTGCAGCATTGAAGAGAGTCAAAGAGAATGAAAGTGCAATTCCAGTGAAGGAACTTAGATCATCAACAATTCGCTGATCTGGATTATCAATTATTGATTGAGACTGTATTTGGTAAAAAGTCTGATTCGTCAGATAGCGTTCCATGTAATAGCTGGTCATCCAAGATCTCCATCTCAAAGCAAGGGTGTCTCTTGCATAATCTCTCAGCACAAAGACCTGCCATGTAACGGTAAGATTGAGATTATATCTCGCCATTTTATGAAGGAAAATGTAAAACTATGAATCTAACAAAACAATGTATAGTATCCAGTAGGTTCGATCGACTTCTTTCTCTTGACTATTGAGGATTTTGATCGGGTGGGCCGGGTATAGGTTCGAATCCTGCCACCTTTCTTGTGGATCATCCTGTGGTTTCCAGCTAGTTTCACTGTTTTGTTAGTTTCTTGTAAAAGTTTAATTAATTTTCCCTTCCTCCATAAACTCATAAACATAATCAAATCATATAATTTCAGTAATTTTTATGAAGGATAATATAGTACTAGTATACATTAACAATTAACAATCCTTCACTTATCTTCCTCCTTAAACTCACAAACATGACAAAGGAAAGTTTCAATCCCTTCCCATCCCTCAAAACTCATAAACACAATATTAGGTCCTTAGCATGTTTAGTGTCTCACTAACCTAAACCTATTATTCTTGTCAATGGAGACCTACAGAATTCTTATTTTGGGAAAAGATCGAGCAAATTTAAACTATGCGTGTTGTTTATTTTTGTTTGGTAGAAAACTAGAAAAGTCTTCTTTAACATTTGTTTCAAAACATTTATTACTCTCCCACTTTAGCTTAACAGTTTGAAAAATAAAATGCTGGCATTTCCCAGTAGGAATGAAGAGAAGACTAGATGAGCAATACCTAAGAGAGGAGAGTGGAGCAATGTGCTCACCGGAATTCCTCCAGCAAAACTGGCAAGGTAGTACAACAGCTGCTTCGTAAATTGTTCTTGGTCTTTGTCTAGCATGAGTAATTACATCAAACAGTATGTGAGCATCCTCAACAACTATATATTGGCTTAATAAGAGAAAAGCACAACATATAGTACAATTCAAAATTCTTACTGGCAAGTGCATTATAGAAGTCACGACCAAGGAAATTGAAACCCACACTAATGCCAGTGGTAGCCAAAGTGAGGGCAAAGACAGCAGTAAGCTGAAGCCTGGCTTTAGCTTTATCATCATCAGAGGACCAATAAGGAGCAGCTACTTTCCAGAACCTCCTCGATAGTGTTGGAAGATCAGAGCCCTTCCTTTGTGCATCATTCTGTTTTCAATTACATTCAATCAAATTGTAGTATCAAACAAAAAATTTGTAGTAATTTTTTCTTTGAACATTGTTAACGCTTGAGTTTGTCCACACGTTCAACCGACTTGGATGTGAACCTGCACAAAAAGAACTACCAAAAATTCAATTTATGATTGAATGGATCACCTCAAGACTTCGAGAGCTCAGAAAGCTTCTTGGACCAAAGGCAAAGCCAAGCCGAAAGAGAATTTAATTTATGATTAAATGGATCACCCTCAATTTAGAAACGACGCAATTATTCCTTTTAAAATGAGCAATCTACTTAGATGTGGGCGGAAGGGTATCCACTAAATCCGTATGGACTTTTACCCAAATGACAGACCAGACCCAATTTGAGTTTAAAATGAGCAATCTACTTAGATGTGGGCGGAAGGGTATCCACTAAATCCGTATGGACTTTTACCCAAATGACAGACCAGACCCAATTTGAGTTTAAAAAAAAGGCCCCACGGTTAGAGTTACCCGGGCATGTAAGAATATCAAGACCCAATTTGAGTTTAAAAAAGAGGCCCCACGGTCTTAGTTACCCGGGCATGTAAGAATATCAAGGGATTCCAACTGCTTAATGGCACATGATTCCCTATACTCGCACGCGTGTTCCGAAGATTATAAAGGGGTTCTAGCGGCTTAATGGGAGAATCTTTGGAACACACGCACGCGAGCATAGGGAATCATGTGTCATTAAGCCGTTGGAATCCCTTGATATTCTTACACGCCTGGGTAACTCAAACCTTGGGGCCTCCTTACACTCATATTGGGCCTAATGGGTAAAAGTCCACTACATAGAAGTCCATATAGATTCAGTGGATATCCATCAACTCACACCTAAGCAGATTGTTCCTTTTAAAAGGAATAATTGCATCGCTACTAAATTGAGAGTGATCCATTCAATCATAAATTGAATTCCCCTTCGATTGGGCTCTGTCTTCTGTCCTAGAAACTTTCTAGGCTCCCGAAACCTTGAGGGTGACCCATTTAATCATAAATTGAATTATCCTTCATCTCATTTAGGCTCTGCCTTTTGTCCTAGAAACTTTTTAGGCTCCCGAACCCTTCTCTGGACTTTAGTCCCCTACCTCACATCATATGTTTGGAATGGGGGGCAATGTTGGAATGCGTATTTACTAACGCAAATAGGTTGCCTATATTGGGCCTTATCCCCACATCCTATTAGGCCTAGTGCGCTGCCTTGCCACTTACTACTTTGTATGGTAATTACTTTTTTCAATAGGATCTCCACTACACAATTTTTATTAGGAATTGTTGTCCACTTGTTCTATTAAAAATATGTGACTATTACAAATACAAAGTGAACAATAAAAATATGGAATATACGATATTCTAGTTTACTAAATACTTCTTATCTTCATTGTTAACACATCTTGAATACTCCGGTGTGAGATATCCCACGGTCCAAGCCGTCCAATACTTTCTACTAATTCTTTTTGTCCAGTTTCTCGTCCAAACCGGTGGTTAAAGCAAATTCGAGAGTTAACAAGCATCATTCCGTTTTCACTTACGTTCAATAAATTGTAGCAAGCAAAAATCCGATCTGAACATTATAAATGTGCACATGTATCTACTTTATCACGAAATTAAAATACTTAGCAGAGAAGAGAAGAAAAACGAAACCTGATTGGGTTCAGGGGCTGACGGTGGTGGTGGTGGTGGCGGTGGAGGAGGGAAAGAGGAATCAGTGGCGGCGGATGCTGAAGAGGAAAGACATGTGAATGTCTTCCTCCGGCTACTAGGTCGACGACTAATATTGCCATTTTCAAGCAATAGAAGCTTATTACCAGGTGGTGGTGGTGGTGGTGGTGACGGAGCCGGAAAGAAGCATACTCGGCGGCGATTGCCGTGGCGGCTGGGGGTATTGATGTTAATAGTAACAGTATTATAACTCCGGCAGCCGGAGAGAGTGTGTGGTTGGAATTCTAGCATTTCTCTCACCGCCCAGACTAGAGTAGGTCTCTACGTATACCATTCATTTGCTTGTTATCCGAAACTCTTCGCCCATGCTATAATCTGTTTTGTAACTAATAATTGGACTAGTAATCTTCACTACTCAACGATAATAAACTCTTCTTCTTCTTCTTCTTTAAATCCCATTTTTTTAAAGTACAATACTCTTATAATGCACATCATTCATCATTATAATATCATATAAAACTAATACTCGGATTACTATCTTTACTAGTCAGTTATACAAAAAAATTAAGTCTCTTTTTAGAAAATACAATAATATGCATCATTCATTATTACAATATCACATTAAAAAGAAAATACGCTTCACATTTATGTCATAATTTAATCAGGTTATAGTTGAAAAATATATCCAGAAAAATAATACATATTACAATTTTATGTACGGCTATTTTATTATTAATTACGTGAATAAGTATAATTATCACAATTGTAACTCGATAGAATTTTTTTACAATAGATAGTAAGACCTCATAATGTATCTTTAGTACTTTATTTTCAGTCAATTTATTTTGTCCATCCAATTAAAGAGGATATTTTGGAAACATTTTTTTGAGTGTAATATAACAAACAGTAAAAGAAAGGTCAAATACGAAATAGTTTTGCGAGTAGATGCTTTAGCTTCCAAATAAAAAAAGGAATGGCTTAATTT
Source organism: Hedera helix (assembly GCA_947179155.2). NCBI lineage: Eukaryota > Viridiplantae > Streptophyta > Magnoliopsida > Apiales > Araliaceae > Hedera > Hedera helix. Next base: position 7,607,534 of record OX359266.1, read on the forward strand.
CAAAATTCATCTTCCCAAAAGTACACAGGTGGTGAGTTTTTCAAACATACAAAGCCCTAGTCCCGCAACATATAAGAACTAGGACAATATCACTACTATTTACCAAACCCAAACAAACAAAAACACCTTAGATACAATACCAGTAATTACTAGTGCCTTTATAGTGACATTTACAGACTCCATTTGTTCTTCAGTGGTAAATCTGTACTATTATACTCCCATTTGTCTTGTATATTATGCGACACTAGGCAAATATTCTTAACAATTTACATTTGAAAAACCAAGAGACTACTATTATGCAACAACTTGGGCAAGTTAAAATTCCTATAAAAATGGTGCTTTTCATTGCAATTAAAGCTTGGTTGCTTGACTAAATAAACAAAAATTAAATGACGAATCAGTAGCCTTTAATGGATTCATTGGAATCCATATTCACTCGGTTGTAAATCAGTTTGCCATGTTATCACAAGCTTGAATGTAAAGGCATGGAAAAAACCAAAACACCAAAAAAGTAGCATAATTTTGACAATTTGCAGTTTTATTTGCACGTACACAGTCCATTGTCACACATGCAACAGCTGCATTTCAGTCGAAATCGCACAAATTTGGATAAAAAACCACTAACCTACATCTTACATAATTGGATTTGAGAAAAGAGATGCAACTTCAGACATCCAATTTGCGAAATACTTTGAAGAATCCAATCCCAAATACTCATTGTTAGCTCCCCCTCGAGACATTATACGATGGCGAATTTCCTCCAGTTTATCAGGACGCATAACATTAAGGCAGATTAAAGACGGCGACTTTCCTCCAGTTTATCAGGATGCATAACATAATAGCAATCATAAAGACGTTGAAAGTGAAACACGTCAAAAGAGGTCACTAGAAATCCCATTTGGCAAGAGACCTGCTGCTATTCTTTAATGGTTTCAGCCTCTTTCCCTTGCACTCCAACAGACGCAGATGTTCCTTGTGTTGTGGTGGTGGCAGCCAAGACCTCACCAGGAGGCGGATGGTCAAATTTGCATGTGGCACCATACTTGCATGCACCAGTCTTCATGTAATATGGGCAGTTTATAGCACCCTGTTTACATGATCCACAAAAATTGCACCAATAACATTCACATCACACAGATAAATGGAAATAAACAAGCACAGATACAACCATAGATGCATACTCAAAAACATTTGGGGAAGAAATAATTTATTTAGGACAATTGGTTCCTAAAATTGGATATACTTGACTGAGATGGAATGATAACAAATGTATATTTTTTTCATCCTTCTCTTTTTGATTTGATGCGGAATACTTCAAGGAAAAAGAAAGTACGTATAAGTCCGTTAATATTGAAGATCTAAGTCAAGGGTCTAATATCCCCCATTTCGTTTTTCGCTTTTGATTTTGGTTTTGAAGATTAGAAAGGGAAAAACGAAGTATATATTATGTTTCTTTTTTCTTGTTATTCTCCTTACATAACAATACTAGGACATTAAGGTAAATGGAAAAATTCCTGCATCACTTTTTGCCACTAAAATAAATTCTGTATGCAGATTCAGAAATTCAGGTATCTGAAGTGGTATATCCATTAAAGCATGCATTTGGAATTCCATGAAATCCATTAATACCCAGAGTACCTTGGAGCAACCAATTAGAATTGTAACATGATGACTACAGGAGCCAGACGATTTCCCCTTTTTCTCCTCCAGTTCACATGCACCTTCTATTCATTTGCAACATACCCCCGATACAAGTCCCAAGTATTCCCCAAGAGTTTACTGTAATTCTAGAGTCTACTTTAAAACCCAAATGATTGCAGAATAAAATTAAGCCGGAATATTTCTTTCCTCTAAGCAAGTGACCTATCATCAAATTCTCAATAAAACTTGTTAATGTGTTTAAAGTAACATATCAAGAGAATCAACCTTTCATTCCATTTTTTGGTCCATGTATTGAAGAGACAACCCCTTTACTTCTGTCAAGGATCATCCCACATTTGCAATGCATGAAACCATTTCATTACAAAGTACTTCTCCAATTATATTTTTAGTGCAACCCCTTTACTTCTGTCAAGGATCATCCCACTTTTGCAATTCCTACGCATGAAACCATTTCATTACAAACTTCTCCAAAAATTTACAAGGTTACAAACTCTCAGCAGGTATGTTTATAATGTAAAAGTTTCCAAATTCTTGCTCACAGGTCCAATAACTAATGCACTTTTTTTTCTGTAAGAGACGACTCAAGTGCATCCTTAATTCCTTTCTAAGTGCAAGATCCCAATCATTTTTCTTCAAGTTTTACTAAAATGTAGAACAACTTACTAGCTTAATGAAGAAAAGACTCATTTTGCAACTTTATGCGAGCATGGAATTTATTTTTTTTATTTAGTAAGGAGAGTCTTACAAAATATGGTCGTCAATATAATTCTTAGGAAAAGGTAAGATCCCGGGGTACTAACTACTTTCTAACAGAACACAAAGGTTGGGGAGATCTTACTGAAATAAATGAAGCACTTACTAACTAGCAAGAAGTTTCTTTGCTATAGTAAATATCTACATATCTACATATCTAAGAGCATAATGTATGTGGTTATCTTCTTTATTTTTGAAAACATTAAATACATACCTCTCTCCTGGGGAGGCCTGCAAGGGTCAACTTTACACTTTGGCTTTCCTTCGCTGTCTGTGTATGTGCTGAACGATCAATAGGATGATGGTACTTACAACTCTCCCCAAACATGCAATCTCCACTTTTCATATAGAACTACAATAGAGAAAACACAGATTTAAAAATTTAAAAAAAAAACAATAACAAAGAACAGTTATGAAGTTCACAGATCAGTAGGTGAAATCAAAATTAAGACTCACATCACATTCAATCTGTCCAGGTCGTTGAGGGTATATAGTTGGGCCCAGTCCAAGCTGCAACAAGAACACACAAACAATTGCCAATATATTTGAATATTAATTCCATATATACTTATTTTTTTATGTAATTTCAAGCTATAGCCGAGAAGAAATAGATATCCATACCACCATAAAAAAATTAATCACTCTTATTATGAGAACAAAGAAAAAATATGTTAAACTTTTAAACGGTCCAACCAAAGAAAAGGAACCGACAGAGAATAATGTTAACCTCATATCATGCTATGATACCAGAAAGTTATTAGCAACAGTGTAAGATGGTACCGTTTAAAATCAAAGAAGAGTACATAATAAAATGTCAAACCTAACTTAAATAAATGAAAGCAGCTTATCAAGTCGCTCAGTACTCGATCTTAACAACAATTATTGCAATTAAAACAAGACATAAGGATGTCAACTATCCTCCCTACTCTCAAACACACAAGATCATAGACACGTCCAGGATATGAAACCCCTCAAAATTATATACTTCTATATAAAATTGAAACCAACTTTTAGCATGAGTTGTTTCACTTTACCGTTGCTCGAGTCAACCTAGGGTCAATGTTCAAATGAGCAGCAGAAGAAGCTGCAAAAGCAGATCCAGCAGCAGGCGGATTGATTGCTGTGAAAAGACATCACAAGAGAACTTTAATTAAGGATGGCTAAAACATTTTCCGGTAATGCTTGTTGGTGAAATAACAGACGCTGGATACACAAACATACCATATCTGTCCGGATGATTGTAGCGGCAAGTAGAACCATACTTGCAACTGAAATACGGAATTTTAACAAAATTTGACAAGATTAATACAATTATTTCTATAGAAACAGCACATACGTAATGATAAAGAGGCTAGGGGTTCCCAATTCTTCATATAGACAGAATATACTGACCTGCCAGTTTTCAGGTAGAATGGGCAATCAACTTCACCCTGTTGTTGGGAAAAATAAAATAAGCATATGACAAGATTGACAACTGCAAATTCAATTTAAGAATGGGATGGGTATAATGAGGGGGAGCAATATAACATGTGTCATCATTTGCCTATAAAGTAAGAAGCCAAATATATTGTTGCTCAAGTAGTTTGGTCCATAAGGATTTTAATTATCAAAATCTGATCAGTATAGAAATATAGGATTGAATTAAGTCGATCAAGCTGCAGCACAACCAAATTGATCGACTCAATTACACATGTTAACAATGTAATAGAGCACATTCCCTTCATATAATGTTAATCGGCACCAAATTTCTTGAATTCAATCATCATGAAATACCTTCAAAACAGAACCCTTGATGATTGATTGATTTTTTCCTTTAAAAAGTAACTCCACCAGAGATGCCAAAAGCGGGTGTAATATTAGAGAGGCATATATGAAAATAGGGTAAAATTGTAAGAGGGTGGATGGGAACTCAAATTCCGGAAAATTAACAGGGAAATTTTAGGTAAAATCAGACACAATGTTAGGTAACACTATCAAGATTTACTGATCATTATTTTTAAAATACTCCAAATAGGCCACAATAGTCTCTTGCCAAACCTTAACACCACTTTTGTAAACTTTTCCATTCCACTCACTTGGGCAGAATCAGTCCTGTACAACTGATTACATTAATAACCATATCTGCTGGCCATCAAAACACATTAAAGCGAGAGCAGTTTAAAGTCTCCTCACTAATATTACACAGGTCACTTATGACAGCAATGTATAACATAAAAAAAGCTACAGCAATCAGATGTGTTTCCAAAAGCTGAAGAGATGGAAGGGAGTAAAGAACAAAAACCCACTCTTTGGCGATGCCACCATACACGCCAGTCCAATGTAACTTAATTCTCTTGTAATTGACTATAAGGTTATAACAGTGAAAATGCCCCTCTTTGGGGGGAATTGTCTTCAGATGCTCTCTGCCACAACCTCGAATACTACCCTCGCATAGAATCCCCTAACAAAGGATTATGCAGAGGCACAATCTTTTGGTTATAAAGACTCGTACAGCTACTAAGGCTGTAAACGGATATATACGGATCCGGATACAGTGATATCTGTATCCGTATCCGAAAAACTAATACCCTATTCGTATTCGATATTCGGTGAATTTTAAAAATACTATCCGTATTCGATATTCGAAATAATATCCAAATACGGATAATATCCGTTTCCGTTTATTTTATTCAAATGAACAGATTATTCGAATATTCGGGTATCCAAATTCATTTGTCAGTTACCTAATAAACAATTTATTCAAATTATTTACAAAAATTAAAAGAAAAAAAATTGAATAATTACTCATTATCATTTAAAGTTTGTCATGCATGTCATCGTCCATCATTAATCATAAAAATCAATCAAAATGTAAACATCTTAAATAAAATATCAAATTAACCGCATTTTCAATGAAAAATAATACTAATTTATCATTCACTCTTATTTTCGCAAGTAAGTTTTGAAAATAAAATATTTGCAACAAACTAATAACTATAATGTTGTTTTTGCAGTATACAATTTTCTTGTTAAATGATACATTTTAGATATTTTACACTTTACAATAAAAATACATTAATTAAAATTAAATGAATTTATTTCAATTTTTAATATTATGTTTTAAAAGTGTAATTTTATATTTTTTAAAAGTGAAATAACGTATTTTAAAAATAATTTTCGTATGATAGTAAAAAACTAATTATTATATATATGCAAGGAATGTTATTTGAAAAAATTATGTTTACTTAATATATGATGATTGATAATTAAATTATGACTTAAATGCAAGACCGTCTCTCCGGTTTGTATCATTTTTGCAAAACTCTCCCTCAAACTTTTTTTTTTGGCATAACTCTCCCTCCAGTTTGTATTATTTTTGTAAAACTCTCCCTTCAAGATGTATAAATTAGGCAAAAGGGACCCTTAACAAATATATAATTAAATAAATGATATGTAATTAAATAAATGACTAATTATGTAGTTCTTAATAATATTATATTAGTTGAGTAGTTTTATCTCATCCCTATTTTTAGTAAAAATATAATCAGATTATATTTGTTTTCAAAAATTATAATGAGATAATATATGATAGGATAATATTATATATGATATGATTATATTATATGCATTATATTATATTATATATTAAATAGAATATAAAATAAATATAATATATACATACATATAAATATTATATACTATATTAGTAGATATTCTACATGTTTATATATATAATTATAATATAATATAAAACAAATATAATACATATTAAAAATATAAAATTATATATATCATATTATATATTAAATATATATTATTATATGTTATAATATTATATGTATTTAATATAAAAAATAATATATTTCATATACTGTTCTATTATAAATTATAATATATTATAAAATAAATATAATATATATTAAAATATAATATTATATATATTTATATTTGTTTTATATTATATTATAATTATATATATATAAACATATAGAATATCTACTATAGTATATAATATTTATATGTATGTATATATTATATTTATTTTATATTACAACAATATTATATACGAATATATAATATAATCATATCATATATTATCTCATCATAATTTTGAAAACAAATATAATATGGTTTGAGATAAAATTATTCAATTAATCTAATATAATCATATCATATAGTTTGTTAAGAGTCTTTTTTGCCCAACTAATACATCTTGAATGAAAAATTTAGCCAAAAAAATGTTGGGAGAGTTCTGCCAAAGAAAAAATTCGAGGGAGAGCTTTGCAAAAATAATACAAACCGGAGGGTCGATTTTGCATTTCAGTCATTAAATTATATATATATATATACACACACACACACACACACACAAAACACACACAAAAGTTATTCGAATGCGAATTCTGGATACGAACATGAATCCAAATATCGGATATCGGGTATCCGTCGGATATATTTACGATCGGATGTTAAACGAATACAGATATAATATGCATATATCCGTATTCGTATCTATTTATTTATGGATACCTTAAAACCGAATACGGATATATCCGTTTTGTTTCAAATATAAATAATATCCGTTTTTTTTCGAATACGAATGCTGACGGATACGAATTTTCTAGTTACCATTTACAACCCTGCATACAGCATCATGATAAAATGATTCAAATATTCTAGAATGGCACCATCCTCAAATACTTCTCAGATTGTAACATGTCTATCTCGGATATTGATATCCTAGATAAGGTGTCCACACAACTTTTACATATTCATGGTTTGAAAATTGAATTCAAGCTTTAGGACACCTATTAAATGCTATTTGGACATCCATTAAGGACTCCAACGAAGCTTTAATGTTAAAACGCAACTGACTTCTATGTAAATAAGTATGATAGTCAAAAGAAACACAAAAATATTTATCAAATAGAAATGAGATAGAGGAAAGACGTGTTCAATGAATATGCAAGGTAGGGGAGAGTGGTTATTATAAATTTATAATATCTTTACATGATTAACATTTATAGGAAAATATATATGTATACACACAACGTATTACAAGATAAAAGTGTACCCATATCCGTGTTCGGGGCACAACTTCTAGGCACCTATGTTCAAATAACATATTTAGGAAATCAACTAGAAAGGAGGCTATAAAAGGAGAGAAGGTTTAATCGGAAGGGAAAACAATGAGAATTTTAAAATACTAAAAGGTCTAAGATCATGTTCTTTTCACAGGATTTTGGTGGCAAGATTTTTTGAATACCAAGAATTTGAGATTTAGTGTTGTTCTTTCATTTAAATCGTGAGAATCTAAGATTCCAAGGTATCACGAATCCTACATATTACATATTTGACAATCTCATGTTTGAGCATGATTGAAGAATAGCCATAATAACATAAGCTTCCTCCAGAGTTTCAACTTCTCAACTTTCCAACAACTTAGTGCTCTCATGTAAACACAAGTGATTCGTTATTTTCCTGAAAATTGTCCAATTCTAAACTTGAATTTTTGATATGATTTCTTCTTCTAAATTCTAATAGTAGTAGGACAAGATCACTTAATTTGGAAATCCAAGAGATAGATGCCTTATACAATCATGCAGATACTTGGTGGTTTAACAAATGATTCACATAGCCTAATTGATTTAAAATTTTATGCTAGAAAAGAGCAACAAACTTTGAAATATAAAAATTGTCTTCATAATATTTGAAAGCATGCAATTATAGATTCCTGACATTAATAAATTATATATGAAATGAAAACAAACTAAAAAGGAAAATATATATCATAATTCTACTGTTGTCAATAGAGTACAGATTCAAGTTTCTATCATAGTCTACGTGACTACGTTTCTTGGGATCTCATAATTACAATAAGGTAGCTATCTAATCATTTATAGAAGTAATCAGTTCAATTTTCATATATACATTACCGGTCTAACAGGAAGGCCTTTGGAGTTGTGCAATAATGCAGGGGTAAAAGTTGGATTCACCGTCGTGAAATCTCGAGTGGTTTCGTTCATAACTGCTTCAGAATGCCCACTTCCATATTCTTGACCAGATGATGGAATCACAATATCTTTTGGGTGATGAAATTTGCAGGTTACACCAAATTTACATTTTCCAGTCTTTGTATAGAACTGCTCAGACATCAGAGAATGAAGGATCAGAAAATCAATATGTAAAACAAAAGACATCAAAAAAAAATACTCCAGAGTAAATGAAATTATCATACTGCACATGGGGGCTCAGATGGCCTCTGAGGTAAGGCGGAAATATCAGCATTCTCTAGAGCAGCCTAAGCTCATCAGAGTCAATAAGAAAATTATTAGTTTCCGAAACACAGAAACAACAGTTAATACAAGTATATATCAAACAAGACCACATGCCAGTCACACCTACCAAAGGAGCTATTTTATCTTTTGGGTGATTAAATCTGCACCTAGGACCAAACTTGCATCTCTGAGTCTTCAAAAAGTACTGCAGCACATCAAAAAGTCAATCAAACATAGAAAACTTATGCAACAACAGAAGTCTAAAGAAACTTTTAAAAACAAAATCAGTCAGAACTTTGCTTACCGGACAATCTGGCTCTCCCAGTCTCTCAGGAAGGGTTTCACTTGTAACATTAAGGGGAACCTGCAATCAATAACGAATAATCAAGCTATAGGTATATGACAATGCACAAGTAAAAGAGGCTTAGAGGGTTGCAATTAGTTTGGGCTATTTTCCAAAGGTTATTTTTTAATATGGTCAAAGAAATTCTGGCTAAACTGAATTTTAAGCAATATAAAAAGCGACAAAGGAGAAGAAGATGATCATGACGATGATGAGTAAGCAAATTCCGACTCCAAGACCTTTGTCTTCATCTCTTGTAGGTTGGTTGTACAAGAATCTTTGATTCCCTTTACTCAGAATCATTTTTTGTGATAAGTAAGATGTCATAGGGGAGAAACCCAAGTAAACACTTTTATACAGAAGAAACAGATAAGGACAACAAAAAAATACACTTGTACCATTCAATCAACCTCATCTGACATCCTGCATGTCTGACACCCTGTATGAAACCCCACATTCATCTTTAAATAACTAACATGAGGCAACCTCCCAATAAAATCTACACAACCTCCCAAATAAAATCTACAAAGAACCGACAACACACAATCCAAAACATACATCATACTACCAAAACTACAAAGACTTCTGACAGAAAAGAATAGTCAAATTTGGAAGAATACCTTTTCAAACTCTTTCAAAAATTAATCAAAGTATTCAAAAGTAAAGCACTGGCATGATTTTCTCAAATTCAACTCAAACAGATACCAAATTTGTCTAATAAACCACTCCTTATTTGCAAATTGCAAATGAAATGTATGCCTATTTCTCATGTATCGTAAGTTTCACTACAGGCACTTGGGGACCAAATCTCATTTCCTTGTACACTACTTCCTAAATTGTCCATCTGGACATGTACAAAGAAAAAGAAGTGATGCTCAATATCACCACTAAACCCGAACAAGCGGAAAAGTCCATGCTTCAAATATAACAAATCAACTCAAAATGCAACAAAGCCCTTTACTAGACCTCATTAAATTAAATGACGGATGATTACATATATAAAAACATCTGAGTTATTAAAACTAGTCTAATTCTCTGCTACTAGAATACCCAAATAATTGAGAGCTTTGGACTTTGAAGAGTAAGAGCATTATAGTTCTATTACCCAACAGAAATGATTAAACTCAAAATAGCATCATTTTACATCAGTACAACCCATTTCAGAAAAAGAGCAAAATAAATTGAAACTGCCATAATTACCCTTCAGTCCTAGAACAGAAGGAAATAAAGGCATAAAAGAACTTTTAACACCTTGTCCAACAGTACACTGGGATACAAATAAACTACCTAGTTGCTCCATCTCTAGTTAGCTACTTAGCTTGTGTCTAGTGTGTCTCCACATAAATCTTTCGAGTAATAAATCACCTAAACAAGCAGAACTAAGATTTAAAAGTAAAATATAAGTATGATAAAAAATGATAATTAATAAAAAGATACTATCAAGTAATCACGTAATGCTTACTATTGAAACAAGTTAGGTAAGGTTGAGTTTTATGCTTTCGAAAAATTCAAATTCCATATAAATTATACCAACACCAACTTTAGTCACCATTGCAATACTTGTAGCAAATCAGGCAAATATTTCAAAATTCATCGCCGCAATTCCGACACGTGGTCAAGGAATAAACACAAATGTTAAAACTATGTTGTTGGATCCCACAAATAAAATACAAGGCGTCAGTGTGACTCTTCAAAAACAAGAACCTCGACATTTTGTAACTCGTAAAGATTTTAAAGTAGCTGAAGTAGAGGATGTTGTATTAATTAAAAATTCAAAGGTGATTTGCACTAAAGAAAGTGCAATGCAAGAGGTGAACTATGATGGCCAAGAAATTAAACACAAAAAGAAAGACACAGTTGCAGTAGAGCACAATGATCTTCTTTTGTCAAATTATGTATTCAAGTCCAAAGCTGCAACTAATTTTGTGCTTGTGTCAATGCTATTCCCGAAGATTGTGATAAAGAAATATCAAATGCGCGTGTTTTATTGGGACTATGGTTTATTATTTTTCGATATTTCAAAACTCGAGGACGAGTTTTTTTTTAAAGGCGACGAGAATGATGGAGGACAAAGAACCCGCGAGACTTGGTTGAAACATTATAAAAGGCTTTGGAAGCCCATAAATTAAACGTTGTATTTTAATTAGGAATTGTGTTTTAATTAGAAGTTATATTTTAATTAGTTTTGGTAATTATTAGCAACCTTATTTAATTTGTATTTATCTCATTAAAGTCCAATTTAGGTTGGGAAAATTGTCTAGTAGTATTATAAATAAGGATGTATTTCATTATTTTTTATACATTAAATTATAAGATTAGTTGAGTTTTGTGAAATTCTCTGTGTGAAATATCTCTGTGCGAGAAATTCCCGATGTCCCATACTCGTACCCCACCAAACAATAATTAGTTAACCTTTATGATAATTAAATGACAAGCATGTTAACATATCATCTTCTGGAAGAAAAAAACGGAGGGTTGATTGGAGGGAAAAGTGAAAATAAACCAATCCCTTTATATCAGATTTATTACTTTATGCAAACATACCACCAACATTAGCTGATATAAGGTATCATCATAGTTGTCAAAATCTTATGATACGCAATACGTATCGTACGATAAGATAAGGAGACAATTCGATACGTACCACAAGGTGAATCAAAAATGACATCTTATCGTACAATTCAATTACGATTCAATATGATTCTTACGATATGATATAATGCGATATTTTTTAAAAGCAATCAACTTAAAAATGTTTTCATGTAAATCCAAAAAACTAAAAACAAAACTTTTAAACCTTTTATCATTTTAATTGAAGAGATTTTCTAGCACAAACATATTCTATATCGCTTCACAAGCCTTAAATCGCTTTTTGGAGCATTATATTTTATTGAAAATGTCGCTCTGTTTTTCTCGCGTCACTTTTTATAAGCAGATATATAAATCTCCACTTGTTAATTTAAATTATTCTCTTTTGTTTTATAGATTAAGATGAATCTAAATTTTCGTTTTCTCTTGTTACTCTATAAAAATTACTGAAATAATATCTAATAAATCAACTAAAAGTATTTTGGTTACTGTTTAACTTTAAAATTAAATTTTAGTCTATAATAATATTTACTTGACTACTTTTATATATAGTCTAGCTTGTGCTTTATATGCTTAAATATATATTACTATATTTTTTATTTTGTTTCCGTATCGTACGATACGATATATATGGAGGTTTTTGATACACAATACGATTCACGATTTGACAACTATGGGTATCATACAAAATTATGCATATACATAATCAAGTAACATAAAAATAAAATTAATATTATATAACCAATAAATTATTCCAAAATATTGGATTCAGTATCACAACACTGGTTGACATAAATTGTAATAGATGCGGTTATAGAGCATAGTCAGAAGACAGACTTTTTACCATAACAATGATTGATGTAACTAAATAATTACATAGTCCATTGAATCATTTAACTTAGAAATATTATGGTAATAAAAATATCTTTAGTATGAAATTTATATCATTTATAGTTACTGAGATAAGAAAAATAGCGATAAATAGTCACCTCTTTCCAATCTGGGATTCCACCTTCAGGAACCCAAATAGGATGGTCAAACTTGCAGATATCTCCAAACATACAGGTTCTTGTGAGCATATAATGGGCACAATCCTTCTCCCCTGGCCTCTGCGGATATATAGGCAAACTGCTTGCACTGACAAATTTAGGGCGCTTGGCCAAAGAATTGGCAGTAAACCAAGCTTCACTTTGACCAATTGTGCTATAGGCACCCAGACCAGTCTGATTATAGACTGATACGGTAGATAGGAGACGCGAATAAACAACAAAAGAACAGAAAAAATATATGTTATCATATAAATATGACCTAAACAATATATATGGCAACTACTAGGAGGGAATTAATACAATAAGTATTACACCATAATATATTGAATTGGACATAGATGCTAAAATCAGAATAGTTCATTATCAAATATATATGCTAATAAAATAAACATATTATTCATATGTAAACTCATATAATAAGCCAAAATAGGGTATAACCACGCTTGAAACAATCGATTAAAATTTAGATCACCAGAAAAACTTGACAGCATGATTTATTTTTATTTTTTCACAAGTACAAAACTGACGGCATAATTGTGATACACTTACGAAAAAAGTACAAAAAAATTAGTCAAACTTTGGTGAACATCACACAAGTATAGCTCTTATGGCAGTGTTTTAAAAAATTCCTTTTAGGCGCTTAGGCAGGATCACTCCTCTAGAGCCTCGATTAAGCCCTAGTCACTGATCCTGAAATTAGATTACTTTTATTAGGTTAGACCTTGAAATTTTAAAGCTTATATTCTAAAAATTATGTATGTCATCCTAACTTTTTCTTTCCTTTTAATAATACATCACATTCTTTAATCTACAACTTTAGAATTTAGACCACTTCATTAGTTTTTAAGTGCTAAATGAACTTTACCAAAATTACAGATTTGGAACTAAAGTCGAAAGAATTGTCTAAGAAAAGAATAAAAATATGAATCTAAAATAATGACTAAAAACGGTATTTAATGAAGTCTTTGACAATATGCGATGCTTGAAATTAATATGTTGTTCATTATAAGATTGTATTTTCAGTAATGTACAACTTAAAATCTTTACATCAAATATATGCTTTATATAGTACATACAAATACATAAAAAATATATATATAAATAAGACAAATAGGAAAACACCCAAGCACCATCAAGGCGGCCACTCACCCGCTTAAGTACGCCTAACGATTTTTAGGACACTTCTAATATGCAAGTACTAAGTATACATATTAATATACATATATATCATACTCAGAAATATAACTAACTGAGGGTACCCATTTTACAGATGCAAATCTTCTAGTTTTTCGGGTATAAAAATTTTTTATGGCTGTTCACACAAATCGTCTCTTACCTACTAGATCTAGGATGGTTAGATTGAGTCATAGCGTTGAGCAGCATTGTCGTCCTGCAAAAAAAAGACTGATAT